>BPVZ01000158.1:140871-157900 GCA_020521535.1 Rubroshorea leprosula | reverse complement strand
TTATGAAAATTTAAATAAAAAATTCAATATTTGAAACCATTGAAAACCATCAAAAGTATAATAGTGTAAATACTAAGAACTATAACAAGCAAATCAATCAATTGAGTTACTCATAGTGGGCCTTAGAGTGCAAGGGAAATGACACGATGATTGAAGTCTTGAGATAGTTACATGCTTTTTGTTTTTGGCTATTTTTTGCCAGGGTTTGTGACTTCTTTAATTTTTATTCCTATTTCTTTATATTTTATTTATTAAAAATTATTGTTCTTATATGAATATTAAATTATAACCTAAAAGTACTTTCTTCATCCTAAAATAATATACATTCTTTGATTTAGAATTAGTCCTAGATTAATAATATATTTTTATATTTTAAAAGAGACAAAAACTTTTTTCTCTATTTAACCTTATCATTATCCCTTAAATTTAATTATCTATCTTGTTATAAAAAAATATTTCTTTTTTGATCTTTTTTTAAGATAAAATAGGTAAAAATATAAATTGTCCTTAAATATTTAATATGAAAATAAAATAAAAAACATATATTATTTTAGGATATAAGTATAATTTATACAAATCTGGTTAAAATTTCACTTATACAAGTGCATGTAGCATATTAATTAAACAAGTGAAGTAAGTAGGTCTAGTAAATAATTCTAAATCCTATACATATTACTTAACTTTATACTTACTTACAGTTATACTACTTTCATATCCACTATTTATCTAATATTCTTATAATTTAAATCAAGGTTTTGAAAACCGGATCGGATCGGTCGGTTGAACCGATTGAACCAGTTAAATCGATATCCGATAGTATAAATGGTTCGGTTCTATCCTTTAAACCATTTGAAGATCAAACCGTTTGAAAATCGGTAAGAACCGTTGGAACCGCTCAAACCAAAAAATTGTTCGACCGGACGGTTCAATGCTTGAGAACAAAAACTCGAGAAATTTGTCCCCCATGAAACTTGAACTTGCAATCTTGAAATCCTTTTAGTTTATTCCAACCCTTTGCCACCAGGACAGTGCACTCCGTTTGTCAATGGATGCTTGAAATTTTATTTAGTCTATTTTTAAAACCATAATTATTTAAAATTTGTTCATAAGGGACGCGAACCTGTGATCTTTGGTATGAGAAAGCAACCACCTACCATCGCACTCAATGGATATCTTGTGAAATACTTTACAAAATAATATATTTATACTATATTAATGAACCGACGGTTTTACCGATTAAACTGATCAAACCATGAACCAGAGATCAAAACGGTTTGACCTTCGGTTCGGGTTTAAAAACATTGATTTAAATATAATATTTATTAGAACAAGTAGGATGCTAGCAGGTAATAGGTTTCACCCCTACCTGACAAATCCACTCCAGCCCAACGGAAGAACTTGTAAAAGGCTTAGGCCCAGACTAGCCCAAAGAAAGAACTTGCAAAAAGGCATAGGCCCAATCCAATGGAAGAAATGGCTGAGAAACTTTAAACAAATAGCTAAAACCCAGCTCAACCCAACGGAAAATTTTCTACCCAAAAACAGTGTTTTTGGGCCTGGCCCGGCCCGGTCAGTTGAACCGATTCAATTGGACCCCGACTTGAAAACGGGTCGGATACATCCCTAAACCCGTTTTAGCATTTGACCTGCTCCAACCCGTCTGACCCACTCCACTCGTTAAACCCACTTGTTAAACCCGTCGAGCTGCACCTCAATTCTTCAATTAGCCCTCTTTTTTTTTTTTTTTTTTCATTTTCAAGGCAATATACCCATTTCATCTCATCTTTTTAATATTATTACATTAAAAATCCCTAAACTTCAATTAAGATTAGATTAAAAAAAAAAACCATAGTAGAAGGTCAAAACTGAAAACAAAAAAAAAACCCATACTTGGCAACCCAAAATCACTACAAAGTGCAGAAAATAGAAAGAAGAAGAAACAAATCTTTCCTCTGTCGACCTCCTTGCTCTTAACCACCACCATCGACAGCCTTTCCAACCCTTCGCGACTCATCTTCCTTACCTTCTCCATTGAACAACAATAGCTTCTCCCACCGAACAGAGGAGTAGTAGAACAGATCTGCATCTGCTCTCAACCACCATCGTCGGTAGCCTTTCCAGCCTTTCGTAGCTCATCTTCGTTGCCTTCCTCCACCGACCTCCCTGCTCTTCGGACCTCTTCCCTTTCACCGAACAATCCCTACTCTTCCCCTTCACCGAACAAAGCAGCAACATCGAACAAAGCAGCAACACCGAACAGAGCAGCATCTGCTGCTCACCTTCCTCTCCTTCCTAGTGGGCAGAAACAGCCTCCTTCATCCATTGAACAGAGCAGTAGCATCTTCCTCTCCTTCATCCATCAAATTGAGCAGTAATAGGAGAACAAATCTTCTGAATAAAACTTCTTCTTCGCAGCAAAACAGAGCAACATTTGTTTCCCAGCAGAACAAATCTAAGAAATATGTAAAAAAAAAAAAAAGGTGTTTTTTTAGTTGACCGGTTGGACCAATCGAGTGAATTGATTCAATCGGTTGAATCGGACCCAATGGTCAAAATGGATCAACCATTAGGTCGGGCTGGGCCGGGCCCAAAAACACTACACAAAGAGGGATTCCTCTATTAATTTCTAGGGTTTTTACCAGGAACCAAGGTTTTGAAAATCAGATTGGACTGATCGATCGAACCGATACCCAATAATATAAATGATTTAGGTGCATCCTTTAAACCGTTTAAACGGTCAAACCATTTGAAATCGATAAGAACCGTTGGAACCGCTCAAACTGAAAAACCGTTCAGCCGAATAGTTCAATGCTTGAAAATAAAAGCTTCATAAATTTGTCTCGTGAAGCTTGAACTTGCAACCTTGAAGCGTTTATTTCAATTCTTTGCCACCAAGACAATGCAATCCCTATGTCAATGAATGCTTGGAATTTTATTTATCTAATATAAATCTCAAAACTTTTAATCAAATTATGAACGACAATCATGGGATTCAAACATCCATTCTCTATGTTATAAAACAAAGTCTCTTCCACTTGAGACACAAGCTTTTATTTGTAATTTTTTGTTTTATAATATATTTATTATATTTTTAAAACCACAATTATATTAAAATTTGTTCTCAAAAGACGCAAACTTGTGACCTTTCTTATAACTAACTAACCAACTTGTAACCTTTCTTATAACTAATTAGCTACCTACCACAACACCCAATGAACAACTTGATAAATACTTTACATAATAATATATTTATACTATATTGATTCACCCGGTGATTTTATCGGTTAAATTTGTTAAATCAGTTAAATCATGCAAACTGTGAACCAGAGGTCAAAACGGTTTGACCTCTGGTTCAGGTTTAAAAACATTGCTAGGAACTTCCGTTTCCTTTTCTCTTACTCTGCCACTTCAATTAGTATCGATGAGAATAAGAAAAAAAAAATTGTTTGTTTCGGCGACCGTTTCATTCTCTACTTTGGGGGTGTGGGATTTAACTTGGAATTGAAAATTTGTGTGGATTTTGTTCTCTTCAGGACTGCGTTTTCTTCACCCATGAAGAGAGTAATGCCGTGGAGTGATGAGGTAGATCTTATCTCTTCTCATGAATCTTCTTCAGATGCAGAGGTGGATGATAATGATGGAACCAGTAATTCGCCTACTGAGCACTCACCCCAAGAATTGTCCCCTCAAGGTAATTTCAAGACATGGGTTTCATCTCGTTTTTGTTTGAGTCTACAAATTTCTCATTTTCTCTCCGGTTCATGTCCTCTTACTGTCTTGCGCTTAGCAAGAAAGCAACATTTGATTGTAACAATGGTAATAGTTTCTAACAAGGTAATTAGTTGCTTTTTATAATGTGGGATTTTAGATACAATCTCATCTTCAGTTCTACAAGAAATTTGGTGGTTGTTGTGGTGAGAATTGTAACTGTTTGGACAGGAAACAGGAACACTAATGGCAATGGGTGCTTTAACTGTATAATTGGCTTTTTCTAGTGTAAATGACTGAAGGAACAGATTACCTTACTGTTCATGCCTACTCTTAATGATTTAGTATTTACGAGCAATCTAATATGTGCTAATTACAGAATTGTTTTAGGAAGTTGTCTGAAAGGGGCAACGGTTGTGTTTGATTCTCTTAAATATAATGTGATGTTATAATTTGATTGATTCCCGTAGAATTAATTAGTAGTATTCTTTCATGGAAGAATTGTTCTTGTATTGTTTACTTTTGCTAGTGCTAGATATTGGGTTTAAAAGGTGAATATATTTATCCAATAACTGTCTATACACAAGCAAACAGCAATTTGTTGCTGCCACAAAGAATAAAATGCAGAAACTATTTAATCTATACTGTCTTTGCACAACAGCTTCAATCCCCCAATTGATTGCTATGGACACGGACTGGTGAGTTAATGTTGCCTGAAGTTTCTTTAAAGAGGTATGTTGATGAAAAGGGCAGAATTGTATCAGGAGTATATGAAGGAAGTGCCCATCCCAGCACAGCGGGGCTCTGTCATTCCATTTACATCATGGATGGGATTAGGTAGATCAATCAAGCAATTATATGGCCAACCCTTGCATTAGCTCACCAATGTTCTCCTAAAACAGTGGGACCAACTGAGATTTGGAAGCGAGGATGAAGACACGACTCTGGATATCATTGTTCATCCTTGTAAAGCTGAAGCCACCATTTGGCTCATTGAAGAAGCCCATCGGCGCACCACATCTTCCCATCACATAGCTAAACTCTGGCAGTCAGATCCAATGCATGATGCTTTTGTTGATCCCATCTTCCCTGAGTTGTGATGTTTCATGTGTTCACTTCCAACCCTGTTTGCTGATTCTGTGCAATGTTTCTTACAACTCAATGGAACCTTGAAGCTAAAGCTGTTGGAAGCAGAAGCATGCGTCTGTTTCTAACATTTGCATCATGTAAATTTTTTTTTTCATTGTTTTCTTTAGATATAGCTGCTAAATGTACAATAGGAATAATCTCTTCCTGAGTAATGAAGTCATGTTGTTTATTAATTTTATTATCTCTTAAGATATAGGGTAAAAAAATTTCTATAATGTAACTGGTATATATCTTCTGTGGAATAATAAATTAATGAAATTTGTGGAGCTATGATTGTTGAAATAGCTTTGTCATTAATATAAAATGTTTTAACATCCTCATGGCAAGAGATCGAATCTGTGCTTCTTCCCCACCTCCTTTTCCCTCACAAGCTTACAATGCTAAACCACTTGCAATGGTACATAAAAAAAAAAATCAATCAATCAACGAAATTTTGAATATACAAATTAATAATAAAGTGGGTTCTTCTCTCATTCACTTAAATCAACACAAATTTGTATGCAGATCACTTTCAATGATGTATCAAAATGATATTTGTTTATTATATAACTATTGTGGTACACCAGTTATATTAAAAGGAAAATGTATGAGGCACTGGCCCTTGAGGCCTAGTGGCATAGCCACGGTGCATTCCCCCTCCCCCGGCAGGGTTCAAAACCTGTACTTGTAAAATATGTTAAAAAAAAAAAAGAAAAAAAAAAAGAAAAAGAAAATGTATGAGATGGCAAACCAGATGAGATTGTCACTTAAAAATGGCCCACCTAATGATTTTATTCTGTCCTTCATAGTGGGTTATGCATCAGGAGAATCCTAGGTTATAATATAAGAACAGATTCGCTTACATTTGATCCTCTCAACATATAGTTTTTGCTACAAAATTATAGGAGAATCTGCTTCTCTCTCGGACTAGATAAGTATAAATAATTGTTAAAGTTGGTCTCCTTCTAATGATAGAGACAACAACCATTCGTGATTACTAATAAACATATCAATTGTTCTCCACATTCTGGGGCAGGTGCAACTGATCACATGTTCTAGTGGAGAACACACAAACACAGGTCAGTTCATGTGTTGACTAGTCCAGTCCAACCCCTTTCCCCCTCCTTTTTAGTAAAATAGTATTTTCGTTTGCCAATGCTTTATATAATTCCATTTTTTATAGCATCTTATCTAAAAATAAAATTTTAAAATAATAATTAATTCATTTTAATTCATTTTTTATATATTTTTATTAATTTTAAGTATTATTTTGCATATTTTTAAGATGATAAAAGAAAAAAAAAACTATAATAATTATAGTGTAGTACTACTGACAAACAAAGTCCAAGGCATCTCATAAATGGGCAACTGAACCAATAATTCAAAACTTTAGCCAGTGAACCAAGCAAGACCTCAAATGAGATAGCCTCTTTGATGGAGCATGCAACACTTATAAACAAAATCTAACGTTATTTAATCACTGCACTCACGGATGCTGGTCCTGATCCATTAGAATTCTTTGGAAATCTTTTAGATTTAGCACCTGATTCTCATTCTACATATCATGATCAGTCTTAGGTTTTAAGAGTCTTTGAAATGCCTTTGATGGTATTCGGAGTGGTCCTGCAGCACCCACCAAAAAGGGAGGCTCCGGCATCGCGCCATTTATCCACATATGATACAAAATCTTCATCTGCTCCCTCTTCTGATTTCTATAATTCAAATCCTCACGTCAGCTTCTTGTTAAGCTAACTATAAAGCATAAGCTTTAAGAAACTAATTCTGGGTGCCAATGAAGTCTTGGCTAATTTGTTATGATAGAATGCTATTTTGCAATCCACTCAGTACATACTACAAAACAGTTAACTATTGAGAGCCCACCCCTTATATCAATGGTTAAATGATATAATTTTATTTGAAATGATCATACCAGTAAATTCAAAAATAAAATGAAAAACTTACCAGCCATTGCTTGGTTTGACCATCATAAGTCTCACCGCTGTTAGGATATACAAGTATTGGTTTACTTGTTACCTGCAAGATCAATATTTTCCAGGACATTTTTAGATCATCAAGTTGGCATTATGATCTGAACATTCCATTTTGTAATTTGGCTACTTGAGAGACAAGAAGAGAAATTCAGCAAAGCTGAATTAAACAGTTTGAGAGTCTAAATTTTGATTAAAAAACAAAAAGTTAGATTATCTTACCTTCCTAATTGATTGAATCAATCCAAGGATAAATCGAGGTGGGGTGCAGTTGATTCCAACAGCAACAACTTTGTCACAAGAATCTGCAATGGAGGCACACTCTTCAATTGAATCTCCACTAACCACATTCACTCCATCCTTGGAAGTGAAAGAAAACCAAGCTGGAATATCTATGCCTTCTTCATCAAGAAGCTCGGCATAGGCCTACACACAGTTCAAGTAATATCACTCAGTATAACTGGAAATGTATAATCCTAACCAATGTTTATACAGGCAAATTTGCAAATACCTGGGCCTCTACTTTGTTTGGAATTGTCTCAAATGCAATGAGGTCAGCTCCGGATTCGGCAAGAATCTGAACTCTTCTCCTGTGAAAATCCTTCAACACTTCGAGGGAAACTGAATCACCATAACGTCCACTGCAGAAAACAGGGATGGAAGAAGGAAAATGTGAGAAATATATCATTTCCCAGTGGAACAGAGTCCCCTGTTTCTGCCAACAAGTTATATACATGGTCAAAAATTTTAACTTGCCTATACTCTGAACCATCGGCTAAATAAGCCCCATAGCTTCCCACAGAAGCAGCAACCAAAACAGGGCGGCTTGCAATATTCTCATTTTCCATGTAGTCCCAAGAATCCTTGCTGCATCTGTCCCGGTAAATCTCTCGAGCCTCGCAAGCAATTTCCACGCTTTTTCTTAGCAAAGCTTCAGCTTCTTCAGTGGAAAAGCCTTTGGCTTCAAAGCCCTGAATGGTTGCCTGTGTAAAACAAACATAGAAGACAAATTAAATTCGTTAAATTCTTTATCTTAGTATTTCAAAAAAGTTAGAAGGGAGGAAAAGTGACCTGATATGAAGCTGTTAGAATAATGTTCGCTCCAGCATCAAGGTAGTCTAGGTGAACCTGTTACATTAATCAAGTTAATTTTTCCATACAAATAAGAGAGATTTAACACCAACTATTCAACGTAGAGGCAAAAAAACACCTCTAATTATTTCCAAGGACACTACAAACATTAGTTGTTGGCCTAACCATTAAAATCTTAAATTTGAGAAATTCTACTGTATCCCCAGATACCATCAACGTGGTATCCCGGGCCAATCAAACAATATCATATCAATTTTTTTTTTTCATGCTTCATTAATTACCTGACAGAGAAAGGCTGATGTAGGTTTTTTTCATTGGCTAAGATACCACATTGGTGGTATTTTAGGGATACAACAGAATTTCTCGGTTCCTAATGACAAATAAGAGTACAACAAACAAAACGGCAAATGAGAGTACACGTGTACAACCATGAAGGATTGTTTCAATTAGTAAAAATTCTATGTTAAAAACTTTAAATTTAATGATTGTTTTTTATTATATAAGTTACGATGGAAGGGAAAATCAAAATATCCTAATATTAAAAATATCATGACGTTTAATAATAACTACATGATACATAAAGCATGATGTGGGTCATAGTTTTATTAAATTCATTATGTGATTATTATTTGACGTCTTGATACTTTTAATACTAGAACATCTTAGTTTTTCTTTTTTTCATAAGTTATTATTAGATGTATCAAAAAATAATGTAGCACATTTTTAATTATTAAAAACATAATGTATAATTCACTTACTATGAATTGTACATTTTATAATAATTGACGAGGACCAAACCTCCTTACATTGAGGTAGTCTCCCCCATCAATAGGTTTTTTTTTTTTTAAATAAAAAAAAAAGAAAAAAAAAAAGAAAAAAACCCTTACCATAAGTGTGATCTTATATACCAAATACACATCCACGATAGGTTTGAAATACTAATACATTTTTAGCAACGAAACCCTTTTCAAAGAAGGTTAGCAAGATATTTGTATGAATTGAAAAACATGGACGTTTGAATCTATTTCCTTTGTAAATAACAATGATTTTCAAAGCAAACAGTTATTTGTTAGTTTATGCAGCACCGCAAAGTTGCTTGAAATGTCCTTCAACCAGCTATGTCTTCGCTTTTTCCAAAAGAGCAAGCATATTAGTTTATTATTCAGTTCTAATGTAATACTATATGATGTGAAAATAAAATTATTTGTAATTTTAATCACAAGTTTAGAGTTTAATTTTTAATTTTTATATTCCAACATAATATTTAAGATTGATTATATACTTTTATTATTTTATTTTTCAGATAAAACAACCCCAAGATTAAAATCCAACGAAATTAAGAAATTTTTTTGGGCCATTGAAAATAATAAATGAAAAAGATTAACATTTAATTTTTGGCCTTTTGTTTAGTAGTAACAATTTTAAAGGACATTAAATTTTTTTAAAAAAATACAGTAGAAGGAACGTTTTATTTAGATAAAATTTCAAGAATATTAGCAGTAATTTTCCTTATAGGCTTAAAGGGTATTCGAAATCGACAATAATTCTCCTAAAAAATATTACTAACAGTGACAGCAGTCGAGAAAATCTCTCATATGTGCATTACATTTATAAAAAATTATTTCACGAAATAAAAAAGAAAAAGAAGAAAAGAAAAATGAAGTTACAGAACAAAACCTTCCTCAAGTTGCTGTTGTCTCTTTTTCTTTTTTGGTTTTTTTGATCGGCAAGTGTTGCTGTTAGTATTTCATAGGAAAAAGAACCTTAAAATAAAAAATAAACTATTTTTAAGTTACTATTGGTATTACTCCACTTGATAAAAAAAATACGATAAGGGTCCATTTCTGCACAAACTTTTCCCTTAATTACCTTCTCTGTATTCTTTAGGATTATATATATATTTTTTATTTTCATATCTCAATATTAGTAGGAAAGGAAAATTTGACAATTTTTGGTTTTTTTTTCTAATATAATTATCTACTCCCTCTCTCAAAATTATGGTTTTTTTTTTTACTTTGAAATTTGAATTTATTATAAATTGATTATTTTTTTATTTTTTAAAAGAGACATTTTTTTTTACTTAAACCTTATGTTTGGGTTGAAAAGAATACTAGGAAGGGGTCATTCTCCTTGACCCCTCCCCTCATTTAGATAATTAACTAATTAAGAAAAAAAAATAAAGCAATAAAAATTTTTCTCCTCTTTCTAATTTTTTCAATATCTAAATAAAAAAAATTTTTTCCTTCCCCTTTTTTTCGTTTCTTTTAGTTCAAATATATTATAAACTTTATAATTATTTATACACTTTAATTAATTATTTAATTACAAAAAAATCTCTTTCTATTTTTTATTTTTTAAAAATATTATAGATAAATATAAATATTGTCTCTAAATTATTAATTTAAAAAAATCAAAAAAATAATTATTTTAAAATAAAGAGAATTTTTATATATTTTAAAACATAAAAACTTTTTTTGCCAATTTTTCTAAAAATGAGAACCACGTAATATTTTCAACGACCTTCAACTCGTGATATACATACTTCTTACCAAAAATAAAATAGTAGTTTACCACTTTAATAATTTTATTACAAAATTCACAAAAGTAAAACATTTTTTAATTACTTTTTCAGTAAAATTGATATGTAAAAACAAACTCTAAGCAAAAATAGGATTGATATTCCTTATGGGTGTTTTATAATCTAAACTCTATCAATCTATTGGATTATAAAACATCAACCATTAAATAAGAAAAGATCATTTCTATAATTAGATGCTTTCATAATATGATGATATATATTTTATTTATAACCCAGTAAATTCTAAATTATGAAACACTTTTTTTTAATTTTTTAAGATCACTGCTATTTTCCCAGGAAGCTAGCAAAGGCCAATAAGATTATGGTTCGTTCCCTTTTTTTCCGTCTTTCGGTTTTCGAAAACCAAAACATACTCTCGAGATGCAGAGCATGGATGAAAATGGTATGACACGATGAGAGTAATGCATATGGAGGGAATTTAGAGGTAGTACGTACCCTTCTAACGAGGTGAGGAGAACTAAAGAGGGATTTGGCGCTCCACAGAGGGTCATTCAGGTCCTGGCCGTGACGTTCAAGTTCAGTGGCGAAGCCGCCGTCGATCACCGCGTAGCCACCGCACTTCCCGAGGAAATCAGACAGGAACGACATCTTCTCGGCTCCTCCCAACCCCAAACCCATGACGGAGAAAGACAGAAAAGAAGAAAGTAGAAGAAAATTGTTCCTTGGCGGTGTGTGGTATACGCACTTTATGCTTAAGCTAGCTTCAGGGGACTCAGAGGAATAACTCCTGGGATGATGACACTTTATAGATGGAGGCTGGAACGCAAAATTACGAATTTGTCCAAACCAAAAAAAAAAATTTATGATTTTGTCCAAACTAAAAAGGGAATAATGATCAACCAACTAAAGAGCTCAATGGTAATTTCATTCACCTGAAATCAGAAATTTTAAGTTTGAGTTACATGATATGTGGGTAAAATGAAAAAAGAGATAAAAGGTTATTACATCTTATTATGCAATTAACATAAAAAATAATAATAATGAATTTATTCTTGTTACTTTAATCCAATTTAATTATTTTTATCAGACAACAAGAACAATCAAAGGTGCTTTTTAATTAAATTATGTGGTACTCTTTATGGATATTAGTTAATTATATTAGTATCTTTTGATTAATTGACAACTAATCCAACCTCTAATTCCTATTTTTTGAATTTATATTAGGGTCTATTGCACCGCAAATCATCAGTTATTGGATGATTGTTTCACTTTTTATAAAAACATATTCGATTTAGTTATCTCATTTTTTATATATTTTAGTGCAATATTAAAAACTACTAGTATTTTTAGTTTACCTTTATCTACCTCAAAACAAATAAAAATGAGTTATGGAGTAGATTTTTTTTTTTTTGTTTAATTACACTAAATAATGGTGAAAATGAAAAGATAAGTTTAAATTATTGTAATAAATAAATTTCTAAAACAACTAAATTATACTGGGTGGTGCTATAGAGACAATTTTTTTGTCATATTTTTTTATACAACTTTCACATATCATTAAATGAATGAATGCATTAAATGAATGAATGCATTCAATGTCACGAATTTTACATGAATTAAAAGAATCAATTATTTTAATGACACATCAGATTATATAAAAAGGTGGAATAAAAAATTATACAAAAATCATTTTCTAATTATACTAGGGGAGGAATTAATTTTTTAATTAATATACGACAAACTGACAACTAATTAATTAGTTAATCCAGCTTTTCCCTTCCTTATACACCATTTATCATAAAATAACTATTACTTTTTAATTTTTTAATTAAGATTTTAAGGATAATTTTTGTATTTATTAATATTGTCTTGAAACAAGGGATAAAAAATAAGTATATATTTTTTGTAAAAGGATAATCAAGTAAATGGACAATGATGTGGTTAAAGGAGAAAAGAAATTATTTTTTTTAGCTTAAAATATAAAAAACATGAACAATAAATTTGAGACATTTAAAATGAAAAATATGATAGTTATATGGATAAAGATATGTGCACACCCGGGTGTGCACCAATCAGCATCCAGTTATATATTTTGGTATAGAGGGAGTATTTTTGATTTATATATAATACTAACTTTGTTTAACTTTAATTGTCCTAAGAGTAATTAGAATTTTTAATTTTTTGGACATTAATTTCATATAAATATTTAATATATTATATAAATAATAATTAAATTAGATCAAATGAAATTATTCGATAAAAACTACATATAAAATTAAAAATTTCGGTTATCATTTATATGCTTAATTTAATTTTCTCTGAAATTAATATCTAAAAAATTTTAAAAATAAACTAAAACTATTAAATTGACTGAATAGAGTATATATAAACTATTATATTTTTGTCGACTTTTTTTTAACTGGTATGCGTAAATTAATACGTATTAACTTATTAGATATTAATGTTATTAACACTTAAAATATTATCTATAAACATCAAACAATATATATATATATACACACATGTGTGTTCTAATTAGTTTTTGTACATTTTAAAATTAATTTATTTTTAAATAATTTTAAAAATACATCCCATATCAATTTAATATATATAAAAAAATTAACTTTTTAAAATGCTGATTTCTAAACTTAATTAAACCAAGTAATTCCATATTTCAGATAAGATCACCGTTTCAAGTCTCATAGACATATCGTGTATAAAATGTCTTGTATGTAAGAGTTTCAATTCGAATGTTTCAATACTCAATAAAACGATCACTGAATAAATTTTTTTTTTAAAAAAAGGACTGGATCATATATTAAAAAATAAGATAAAATGAAGGTTCAAAATTAAAATAATAGAACTTATTTGTGTTAGGGGGGCAATATTTAAGGTTTAATAATAATAATTTTAAATATTTTTTTATATTTATAATTAAAATATCTACAAGTCAATTTTTATGTATTTTAAAATTAATTTCTTCATTATATAAACAAAAGCTTAGTAATAATCCTCCACCCAAAATCATTGTGTGTATAATTTTCAATTTCATCGGATGTGTCCGAAGGGATAAGTATGAGATACTACCAAACAATCGAAACATTATTAATTTAATAATATAAATCAAAACACAGTGAATCGGTGTTTTCTTTAAATGTTTTAATTGGATGCAGTTATATATAAATAAATAAGCAATGTATAATTTAAATTATTAAACAAAATAAACTTTTTAATGTTAAGAGTTGTCTTTTTATTTAATAATTTTTATTTTACAATTTATACTGTAAGGTATTTACTCTTATATAAAAGCATATATATGGTATTTCTTTTATGTTTGTCTGTGTGTATGGTATGTGTGATGATAATTTTGTGAAAATTATATAATAATTTCCAACTTCAATCAGAAAAAAATTCAGGGATCTTATTGTCTTCTACCATCCTTCACAACTTTTTAATTTTTAGCCTTTTGTGGAGATGGTGATCAATTGGCACAGGGAAGCGATGGCCCAAAAAGAGGTTCTTCTAAGGTATATATTAAAGGTGAAAATTGTTTAATTAAAATGATATATATGTATATGATATTAATATTAAAAATAATATTAATTTTTTATTTTTTAATATTAATTAATTTAAAAATATTTATTAATTATATTCTTAACTAATATTTCCAACATTCAAGATATAAAATTTTATTTTTTAAAAAAGTGAGACATTAAGGAGGAATCTAGACGCATGCACATTCATCTTTTGTCCATGGCAAAAATGGACAAAGAAATGTGGTCATCATTTCCAAGGACCGAAGCTAAATCATTGGATGAGATATGCTTTATTTACATCCAATTTCTAGTAAAGAACAGGCTGATCGAAAGCTCTCCTTCTATTAGGATTTCAAAATCAGGATTGAATCCAGCCTTTATGGTGTCTAGGTTCTTTTCGTTGGACAAAAATTCCTAAAAAGCACTAGGCAGAAAGATGTGGTTATTGTAAAACGATATATCATATTGTTATGCTTACATAATTTAATTATTTTTTACGGTATTAATTTATAATTTATTTAAATAGTTTGTTATAATATTTAAAAATATTTATTTATAAATTAATTGTAATTTATTAAATAATAAATATCAATTATTTATTAAATTATTAATTATTTTTAACATTGTCTAAGGTCTAATTTAGTTGTCATATTTTATCAATTCACAATTATTGAAAATTTTTTTATTACAATAATTTAGATTTATCTTTCTATTTTTACTATTATTTATAATTAAATTAAAAAACCCTAATTCATTTTTATCTCTTTTGAGATAAAGATAAAATTAAAATTCCAATATTTTATATCTTACTAAAATTTTTTTAAAAATAAGATAGTTAAATCAGATTATATTTTTTAGAAAAATGAGATAATAAGAAGACAACACTATAGTTACAAGTTACAATGGTACGTAAAATTATAAATTTACAATTATGACGTGATATTAAATGATTATAACATAATTTTAAATAAGTGAATACTTTTAATATTATAATTTATAGATAAACTCTTAAATAAAAGAACTAATTATGTAATGATATATTATGTTATAAATTTACAATATATAATGACATTATACCTATAATATTCTCAAACAATTAAATCAAACAAAAAAAATCAAATTAAAATAAAAAAATAAATAAATTATGTGACCCTCACAAATGGCAGTATGGCGATAACAACAGCCTCCAACAAAACTCAGTACAATACCTCACCCACTACCTTAAAAGTTAAAAAACTTACGGGAGCATATCAGGTCCACAAATCTGTGCATATAATTAATTTCCTTTTGATGAGGATAGAGATTATCACATTCCGCTCTATATGTTCAGGTTGGGTTGGGCAATGGATTTCTAGGGAATTCTTTTGGTGGGTTCATTAGGCGATTAGTATATGGCGTGGGTCAAAAGAATGATTATCATATATTTGACATTAATTAGGCAACCCGCCTTAATTTTATTTTTTTTTTTTTCCAATGATTTCTAATAGAGTTTGTGAATCATTGGATAGGAATTGCCATTGCATTTAAAAATTTGTTTCTCATTTAATGATTTATATTTTGATACATCTTTATTTTTAATGTGGGTTAGCTATATTATTACAAATTCACTTATGTAATTAGCTATACAATTATTGTGACACAATATATTGTTCCATCATTTCTTCATTAGAATCGATCTAACCACTAATAATGAGCCTAATTGCATCTAGAAAGTATATAAAATATGGTATTTATTATAGTCCCACCTTCAATAATTAATATTATATTTTTTAATTTAATTGATTATTACATTATATTATTTTATTTTATTTTATTTTTATTGTATTTTTTTAAAATTTTATATCTTTCTATTTAAAAACTATAACAATAAATTAAAATAAAAAATATATGATATTAGTAACTAAAAATATAACAATAACACTTTTGAAAAATTCTTTATTACAAAAATTAAAATTGGACTAAGCACTTTTTTCTTTTTTTTTATGAAAACGTCTTCAAAAAGTTATTTTTAATTTGTAAAGAGTTAGAAATTGAAACTGTAAAATTGTTGCTTCTAAAGTGGATCTTTTACAATAAAACCTTCAAATTGGATAATTTTTATCCAATTTATAAAAATTTTATACTAATTTTTGTATATGAATTCCCGATTTAGAACCTCTAGAAAGCCTACTCAAGTAGAACTTCCACAGCAGCTACAACTAGCCAGAATAATGCCACGCGGTATTAAAAAAAAACTAGTGATATAAGTTCATTGGCAGTCACACTAATGATATTGTGATATGATTGTTGCCATGTATAGGACCTAGATGTCACTGTATGTTTACAGACATGTAATAACTAATTGAAATTCTACCCGAATTTCATCATGGGACTCGTTGAGTCACGTTCCTTAATAAGGCAGAGATGATGTTCACTCTGATTTGAAAATTAAATTTTTAATTTTTAACAAACAATTAACTTAATCTATTAATCATTGTCTTTATCAAAAAAATTAAAATTCTATCCTGTTTTCTGTTAAAAAAGAGTAAAAACTTTTTTTTCTTTTTGGCTTCGATATTACGTGTGGATAAGGTGAAGATGCAACAAAACAATTCTGTTTCTTTTTAAACACAAAAGTGAATAATATTATGTACCAAAAAAAAAAAAGTGAATTTTAACCCCCACGTCTCAATTTATATTAAAAATATCCTTACAACGAAATAGATGCCACTAGACTACCGAAGACTTCTCGCTACAAAACAATTCTTAATGAGTGTGGCTGAAAACAATCGAAATGGTGTGACATCTATGATAGACAATTCCCCTCAAAATTTCCAACCCTTTCATGCCAACTCAATCCTTTGAACCATTCTGATGGAAACATTTGGGAATATCATTGGGTTGATGATGATAATAAACTCATAGTGCCTTCTGCTGTCAAATAGCAAGATAAGGTTGCCCTTGTCTGCCATTTATTGGATCATGAAAAGTAAGAAATGTACCCATAAAAGATTATTTTTTTTCATAAGAGATTTCTAAATGTGGTTATGATTATTAAT
>BPVZ01000158.1:121175-133511 GCA_020521535.1 Rubroshorea leprosula | reverse complement strand
TAATATAAAATAAATGCAGATTGATCTCTATTTAGTCTAACTGATAGCCTGTACAAATACTAACATTACTGGATTTATCCTCTTCAACTTTCAACTTCCGTCACATTTTTTTCCGTAGAACCGCAAAGATTCATGTAGGCAATGATTAAGGCCTTACATGGCTTAATCATCCGCCAAATCATTGCCATTAATTCAGGCTGTTTTCTACGACAGGTCAATCCAAATTTCAATGATTTAGCCTGAAGATACCAATTCTGTCAGTCTTTTCCTGCACTTGTTGGGCCTAGTCCTCTGCTGTTAATTGGGTCCAAAGTCCAAACAGAACTCTAGGGACCCTTCCTGAATCACCAGACCTCGTCAAACAGGAGAAATAGGGAATTCAAAAAGTTAAAAATACAGGATCCTCCTCATTACCCAAAAAATTAGAAGGATCCCACTTTAGCATCCAAGTCGGATTTAGGCCCCCTACCTTATCCTTTTCTTTTTCTTTTTCTTTTTTTTTTTTACTTAAGTACATCACTTGATGGGAGTTGGCTCTTTTATATTTAATCAACATTTTATTTATTTATTATATAAATTAAATTCAATCTCTATTGCAATTTAAATAAAATTTCATAATAATCAATTAGGTTATAAATTGTTGGTACTTTTTTCATGTTACATTATTTGTGAGATTTAACCTTTAATTACTAAACTAAAATGTTTGCAGTTGCTTTGGTAAATGGTAACTTGATTGGGAAAAGAGCTACGAAAATTATTTTGGGTGGGTGTTTTAACTTTGCTCTGTTGGACAACATTGCTAATACCTTTGAAACTGTGCGCGTTGACAAAATTAAAGCCAACACCACTGTGAGTTGAAAACAATTTGAGAACTAAACTATAACGCATATTCTTTGCACAAATCCTACCCATGATTGGGAAGTCAAGGTTAGATATAGACATGGAGTTTGTTCCCAAAGTGCCATTATACAAAGTCAACTAGACAAAAATATTGTATGGTTATGGTCCTCCACTTCCTCTTCCTTGGTGGGATGGTTGTGTGGTTTTATTAGCAAATTAAATTAGCATTACCCAATTTCACTAATAACCCTCTCCTAACTCTATATGAAAGCAAGTAGAATTCTTTATTATATCTTTTACAGTGTAGATTTTAACATAAATAAAAAAGATGCAATTCAAATTTGAATTTAAAATATATATATAATTATTTAATTTGAAATTAGTTATGTCAAAACCTAAATATTCACTAATATTATCTAAAAAATTATTCTGTCAAAGTCTTATGAACAATAACAAAACACCCTTAGATTTATGCAGTTGCCCATTGGAAAAAGTTCATTAAGCAAGGAAACATGAAGAAAACCAAAATAGCCTCTATAATTCCCCATCCAAGAAAAACTAGACAATGTATTGAAGCACCTCCAAAAGGTAAATCCCAAAAACAAAGGGGAAAGTTTCCAACAAAGTCCCATCCAACGTAACAAGCTCTGATCTGCCACAATCTTGTCTTGAGATGCCATGGAACATTTCACTTTTCAGAGTAATAACAGGCACGGCACTTCCTATTCTAATCATTGCTTTAATACTAACTTTTCTTTTGGGTTTTTCCGAGCAGCAAAGAGAATCCAGCTTTATTTATTTATTAAACCAAAACCTTGAGTTTCTTTAGTCAACTTCCCTTTGATTCTTTTAATCCCCAATCTGACAATTAGAATAAATCCTCCAAACACTTCCTTTACTCATATTTCTAAATCAAAAGGCATCATTCAGAGAGAAGAACAGAACATAATTAAACAATTTTATACCTTTTTTTTTTTTCTTTTGTTGATTTTGTTCATGTAGCACGTAGTAGACAGCATTATTTTGGCATGAAGTTTGATGAGCAGAGCAAATGTGGGGAGTTGGAAAAGAACATATTTTAGCAGAATGGGTCATGATTCGGTTTGGGAATGGGGCACCCTCTGACATACAGTGAAGGGACCACAGTACTTGCCCTTTTGAAATTAAGGGCACCGCCCCCTTCCCTCCTTCCCTCCTTCCCTCCTTCCCTCCTTCCCTCCTTCCTTCCTCCCTCCATCCCGTACATGCGATGATAACTCTAGACAAAGTGAAAATTAAAATTTCAATGAATAACGGGGAAAGTACTAGTACTAAGTACTAAACCCATGAAAGTTTTAGTTCTGTCACCATTATTGCAATAAAAGCATCTTGCTTTGGGAATATATTTGCATCTCAATGTTTGTTTTAGCAAGATGTATCCAAATTTGTATATTTAAAAGGAAATGGGTAGGGCTGTCATGAGGATTAATGGCCTATTAGTTTAGTGAAAATTATTTGGACCTTATTTCAAATTACTTGTTTTGATTTCTATTCATGGCACCAATAAAGTATAAGAAAATTAATATATCTAATTGTACAAAATGTCAATACAAAAGTTTGATATGGTGTTTAATAACCACTCAATTTGATCTCATTAACTGAAAACCTATAATTAAAATAGAAAACAAGAACTACAAGGTTATTAATTGACATTGATGATAAAAAAGAAAATAAGTACATAATTTTTTTCATGGTGGAGGGTCTGGAAAGTTGAGAATTTTTTGAAAATATTAATGTGAATAGCTAAACAAACCATGTGAGAATTAAAGTGTGCTTTACTTAATGTTCCCATGTATAACCATATTAATGGAAATGTATATAATTTTGTGTGGAATGGAAACACAAGACATGGAAGAGTTAACTTGGTCTTGATAAATGGAGCAAACATGAAATTTCAGTTGCCCATTACTATAATAACCATCTTCATCACCCTCAATACAAAAATACGACGTGTGGGGTTGAAGAGAAGGTCCACTGCATGTGGTTGTGCTTAGACCTATTTTGCACCTAACTTTGAAAATTTTTTGGCGCCAAATGCCATTTGCCAGACTTGTTGGCCCCATGCCAATTAAATTGGTAATTGTTAATTAACATTGTAAAGAGAAAAACTCCAATAATATAAGAGCTGAATTGTTATTTAATTGCATTTGGTATGATGACATAAGCAATCTTCATTCTTTATGGTTCACGAGAAAGTCATGGTTTCAGACGTTCCGTTCACCTAGCCAATTTAATACTCCACTTTATGTGTATTCTCATTTCATTTTGCACACCTTAATTGGCCTAGGTACCTTCTTATCGATATCTATAGCACTTTGGGACATATCTTTTGCGATTTGCATTAATGTTGAATAACGGTTTTGAATGTAGCACTTGAATACTTTTGTTCATCATGATTCATCAATTTTTGGGGTAAAAATAAAATCAGGATTGATGTTACCTTGTTTGTTTTCTTGATACTTCAGTTACCATTTTTAGTCAAAAACATATATGAGAAGTGCTTTGAATCTATTTTTTCGCCTTACCCTATTCTGCCTAAATAGAATTTTTGTAGAAATGTTGTATTTCAGTTATCCTACAAAATTTTATTAACCAATTATACAAGCAAAAGTGATATAGGCTTCGTCTATCAGTCTATTAGTGGTGTGATGTAGTACTTGTATATATTTTTTAATTATTTTGAAAAATATAAAACATTAATAAAATTAATAAAAATATATAAAATTAAAATTAATTAAGAATTATAAATTTATATTTTTAGATAAAGTAAAAATCTTTAAAAAGTATTGTCAAACGAAATTAAAATAAAAATATTATGTAGTATTATTATACATGTAATATCAATTATTAAATATATTTACTAATTTAATACTACATTTTTATTATAAATTTATAATATTATTTAACATTATAATTATAATATTTTTATATTAATTATATCGTAATTATGCTGTAGAATTTTTCATTTACCCCGTGGTCCACACTTGGTTTTCCCTCCACAACTGCAAACAAAAGTGGGAAAAGGTGGGAAAGGAGAGGGAAATCTAGGAAGAGTAAAGACATGATCAACCACTATGCGTTACTTTATTCAAAAGTGGATTCAATTCTAATGCTGGATTATCGAAGTAGATAGATAGCGGCATCTCACAATATAATATCCACGCAGAGCCACGCTGCTCTGGTGTGGGGCTCTTCCTTTTTTCTTCTTTGTTCATTGTAGGGTCGGCTCTGTCTCCATCCCGAGAGAAAATCCTCAACTCCCGCCTTCCCGCTTCTTCAAAAATAAACACACACAGCCAATACAATCCAAAGTACTTAGAAGGATAAAGTAAAAGGGTACATAACATGGGTATGGTATGGATATATGGATAGAGAGAAAGGGAAAAAGGTGAGAGTCTAACAGTGGATGAAGGTGAGATATACCGGAGGTGATGGACACCCCTCAGAAGACCCAGATCAGTACTCCACTCTCTAAATTTGAGGTAATCTTGCTCTTGATATTTCAAACCCATGTTTTTGTTGAGTGAATTTGGTTTTGGTTTAAGGGTTGTGAACTGTGAAGTGGGTTCTGGTCTGATTGCTCTGTGCTTCACTGCATGTTCTGGATTTGGTTTTTTACTTGCAGTTGACTTTGGTGTTTCTGGGTTTTAGTGGTATTTGGGTTTTGCTTGTTAAATTGGGTGGTTTTCTTTGTAATTCTTTGAGGGGAGGTTTTAGTGTCATGTGAACTTCAGTTCTAGGGAATTAGGCAGTTTCAAGGTGATTTTTTGGCTTCTGGTTTGTGGGAATTAGGCAGTTCGTGGTTTCTTTTTTTCTTTTTTATTATTCTTGTTTCTTAAGAGGAATCTTTCATCGATAAAATTTTATCATTTTGACTCTAGATTTTGATGGTTAATTTGTTGAGATTTTTCATCTGGTTTTACCCTTCAAAAAATTTGCTGTTATCATTTGTAGCATTTGCGAAGCTCTCATGAGGTAACAAATGCCAAGGTGTTTCTTTCAGCCTGCTATTATGTTCATGCTTTGTTTTGAGATACTCAATGTTTGATTCTGAACAAGTTGTTCAAAAGATGTTTTTCTAGCTAGCATAAGTTTATGCTCAAAGGCATCTAGTTCTGTAGCTGAATCTGTTTACATGTTACTTTTAGACCATCTTTCATGATCTAAGAGGGGTTTCTTTCCCACTGTATGCAGGATTCCCCTGTCTTTAACTATATCAACAGCCTTTCTCCAATCAAGCCAGTCAAGTCCATACATGTTACTCAGACGTTCAATCCACTAAGCTTTGCTTCCCTTCCATCTATCTTCACTTCGCCCCATGTGAGCCTTCACAAGGAATCTAGATTCCTTAGAAGGTAATTTATGGGGTCCTTGATCTTCTAGTGAAACCGCTACGTACTTTTATTGTTTACTTTTTAACCTAGTTGCTTTAATGTTACCATATTTTTCTTTCCAGTAATAATCGTACAGATCCATCGAAAACTGATTCTCAAGAGGGCAACAAATTAAGTACAGAGGAGGAGGTTGCTATAGATGGTGCTCAGCTCTGTGATAACTCAGCTGTATTGCAGGAAAGTTTTGATCCTGGGGTTTCAATTGGAGAAGCTTCTCTCGAGCTTACCAATGAATCTTCGAGGTTTGCAATTGAGATCCAGAGTACCTTAAAATATGATTGTGGGAGTCCCATCTGTGACCCAGTAGCTTATGTTACTGAGACAAAGTGCGGCTCAGTTGTTCCATTTGCTCAAGGTACTTCTGAAAAAGGTGTATCTGAAGATGGAGTTAATTTAGATGGTATATGCCAAACTTATCAAAAGAGGGAAACTACTGGCTGCGACTGGGACAATTTGATGTCTGACACTGCTGATCTACTAATTTTCAGTTCCCCCAATGATTCAGAGGCTTTTAGGGGGCTTTTTCATAAGTCTTTGGACTCTGGTGCTAGATTTTGTACTTCTCTTATTTCTCAGTTCCCACAAACAATTGAACAACAAAAACATCCTTCCCTGCAAACTGAAGAAGCTGGTGAACTGATGACAACAAACCAGACACAGGACATTGTAGAGAATAAGTGCAGAGCAAGCAGTCCCGCTGATAAAGTTGATAATGAGGTGTGCACTCAATTTTTTATTTTTTTAAGTTTTATTTTTTATCAGTTTATTATCTTGCACGATTTATACAGATATAGATAGCATAACTCTGTAGGTTGTTTGTTTACTCTCCTTCCTCCTTTCACGTATATAAGCAATTGTATTCTTATTCATCTTCATGATGATAAGACTCTTCTCTTGGTCATATACTATAGCTGATAATTTCTGTATTTTCCCTTTTAAACCCAGCATATTTCATACTGTACCTCCTATAACATCAAATAATCTTTCCACTACAACAATTCACATAGCCTGTTTTTTTTAACCTTTGTTTCTTTTCACCTCTCCTTTCTTGTGGTTATTTGTGGAAAATATGGTTTTTTTCCTTTTTTGGTTTTATTCTAACTGGTAATTTCAAAATCAATCTGAATGATTGGATATCACTAAAAGCGTTTTAATATGTTTGCTCACAGTCTGTTTCTAACTTGTATCGTGGACTAAGAAGGCGCTGTCTGGACTTTGAGACACTGGGAGCACGGAGGTTGAACTTAGATACTGGCTCAAATTGTAGTTCTTCTGGAGACAAACAATTGGTGCCTGTGAAGCCTGGGAGTGACTCTTTACGATGCGTTTTACCAGGCATCGGTTTGCACTTAAATGCCCTTGCAATCACTCCAAGGGATTCCAAAAATTTCAAGCATGAAACATTATCTTCTGGGACGCAAAAAATAAGTTTTCCAATCCCCACTGCCTCCATTCTTCCTCTTACAACAGGTCAAGAAGCTTTTTTTGAATCTTTGACTTCAGCATCAGCTGAAAGAGAAATGGACCCTGCTGAAAATGCAGTTGAGCTAGCAGAAGATGCCTCTCAAGCATCTCCGGATTTAGTTAATGAAGAGTTCAATCAGAACAGTCCCAAAAAGAAGAGGCATGTTAACTTTATAATATGTAATTTATTGGACTATTACTGCATGATATCTTTCTGTCTTATCTTTATTTTTCTCATCATGATTGTGAATTGGATTTTCAGGCGGAGGTTAGAATCTGCTGGAGAAGGTGAGGCCTGTAAGCGTTGTAACTGCAAGAAATCAAAGTGTTTGAAACTGTAAGTGTTTGAATTTGGTGCATGTTTCTTTCATTTTCGCAGGACATCTCCTTGTAGTACAAATTACAATAGGATGTTACTGGTTCTCACACTAGCTTCTCCAGTTCAACCCTCTTTCTCCTTTCCTTCCCTGCCTTTAGTTTTGAAATGTCAGTTGACTCACATTTCTTGTTTTGCTTTCTCCATTTTTTTTCTTGGGACCAAATGATATAGAAAAGATGAAATTTTCTTTTATATTTTTCTTCCAATTGTCTTTTCTAACTGAATTTCTAAAATTTGTAGCTACTGTGAATGCTTTGCTGCTGGTGTATACTGCATAGAGCCATGTTCCTGTCAAGATTGCTTTAATAAGCCCATCCATGAGGATATGGTTCTTGCAACTCGTAAACAGATTGAGTCTCGCAATCCTCTTGCATTTGCTCCCAAAGTGATTAGGAACTCTGACTCAATACCTGAAATTGGGGTTAGAAACACAACAACAGCCCTTTCTCTAGTCAGCATTTGCAAAGTGCCTCGTAACCTGATTCCTGTTTCCACTTGCAGGATGAACCCAATAAAACTCCAGCTTCAGCACGACATAAAAGAGGATGCAACTGCAAGAAATCAAGTTGCCTTAAGAAATATTGTGAATGCTATCAGGTTTTCCTCCGCAGCATGCTCTGTTGGCCTTTTCATGTCCTATATATGTAAACTAATCCAGAAATCTTTGTTTTCCTTTGAAGGGTGGTGTTGGATGCTCCATCAACTGCAGATGTGAAGGATGTAAGAATGCATTTGGTAGAAAAGATGGTAAGTATAACCTTGATCTGACGTGATATAAAGGATTCTGTTAATTGAATCTATTTAATATGTGTATTTTCCATTAATATTTCTGAAATTTGGGTTCTGTTACAGCAGAAACAGAGGGGGAACCAGAAGAAGAAACAGAGAATTGTGAAAAGAGTGGTTTGGACATAACTTCACAGAAATCAGAAATCTTCAATGATGAAGAGCAGAATCCAGTTCCTGCCCTTCCAACCACACCACTACAGCTCTGCAGGTCTTATTTGCAAACTGTTAGATATCTTGTGAACCAAGCTTTATTGTTACAAGAACTCTTAACAATTTTTTTTTTCCTTCCAGACCATTGGTTCCACTACCATTTTCATCAACTGGTAAACCACCACGTTCATTTGTGACAATTGGATCATCATCCGGGTTGTTTAGTGGTCAAAGATATGCAAAACCTAACATTCTCCGGTCTCAAACCAAGTTTGAGAAACAATTCCAAACTCTTCCAGAAGATGAAATGCCCGAGATTCTTCGAGGCAGTTGCTCCCCTAGCACTGTTATCAAGACGACTTCTCCTAACAGTAAGAGGATCTCTCCTCCTCACTACGATCTAGGGTCATCAGTTAGTCATAGGAGTGGGCGGAAGTTGATATTGCAGTCAATACCTTCATTCCCTTCCTTGACTCAGCATTGAAATAAAAACTTCTTGTGAGTCCTCAGATAAAATTTTTTTTTTTTTCAATCCATGTTGCATTGGGAGTTGTTGACTTATATTTCATTGTCATAGTTGTATAATAAAATCGAAAATCTAGCTCCATAATGTTCAACTTCAACTACTCATGTATTATATCTTTTTTCCTTGTTTTGTAAATTATCTATAATTCTTACAAACTATCACTCTCAACTGCTTTACTCTTATAAATTTTCATATTTTGGACAGTTTTTCATATCAACAAAAAATTATGGCTATGTATATCAGCTTGAAATACTTTTTGGCCAATTAAAATTAATTAGTTTAATTTTGAAAATGATATAATTATAATATTATGTTATATTATAAATTTATATCTTTTATTATATGGTTGATTTTTTTAATAAATTTATTTATGATGTTGTATATATTTACTTATTTAATAATAAGTTATAAGTAAAATCTTAAAATTAAAATCTATTATTGTAACCACATTATTGCTGGATTTTATTTTCTTTCTTAAAATTATGCTATAAGGACGAAATTCACGGGCATCTTGTTTATGTTTGAGTCTTTGAGATTTCTTCAGTCCCTTAAATGTCTTTCTAATTATCACTGTGTTTTGGAGCATGAATTCTATGTGATGGTGGTGGCCTAGCTAGGCCCAAAAATGCTTTTGAAAAGAAAAAATGGAAATGCCGATAAGGCCCATTTTAATTGCCTTTTTCTTGTTTTATCATCGCGTGACCAAGCTGGGCTTTTTGATTGCATGGATTTCCCACTATCTGCTCTGCTCTTTCTTTCTGCGTTTGGGTTGGAAAACACATTTTGTAGATTAAGGCTAACTATTAACGTCAGTTAAGAATATGATTGAATTATTACCCACTAATTTAATGACATTTTCAAACCTCTAATTCCCCCTCTAATATTCTAGTTTTCCCATTCCATTTTATCTATGTCCCTACCTATATATTTCCCTATGCTTTTCTTTGTCTTGTCCTTAATCATGGAGTGAAGAGAGTAGGACCCAATGCCTCGAAGCGAGGAGGTAAATAGCTTCTGCTCTTCACGAGTAAAGGAACAAAGATTTGAATGGCATTGGCACATGACCTTTTCCTCTCATCATGGCAGACTATGTGATATAAGAACTAAACCTTTTCTTCTTCTTCCCCTTTTCACTTCATTTCACAAAACCCATCAAAATTTCTATGTTACTTTTCCCTATCACTTTTCAAAATCTTTAAGGGGCATAGGGAAAAGGGGGGGTGGTTTAGCTGGCTACCCTACTAAAATAATGAGAACAAAATCTTGAATTCTCTTTTATGTTGGGGGTGTCCCAGTTACATCCTCTCTACATTGCTTTTTTGAGACATATAGTGCTTATTAGGATTGGTGGGGTGTAGTGTGAATTAAGTGAGGTAGATATGAACTTAGTCTTTGCACAATCCATTCATAAGTTTGCTCTCATCCACCTTTTTCTTCCCACCCCAATAATTTCAAAGAGAGGGGGCTGAGTTTTCAACATCATAGTGTTGGTAATTCCAAAGTCTAGCGTCTTCAAAGGAGGGCAGCTTTGGTAGAGGGTAACATCAAAATGTCTTGAAAAAATGGGAACTAGTGGTATATTATAAAAGTGAACCACCTCAAGCTTTGCCCTGAAAATCAAGGGCTAAAGTATCCTTTGAAATGGGTTGCAAGATAAGTAATGTTTTAGACGTATTTTTCTTTATTGGGATATAGTCTTCTCTTTTGCCACTTTGGATAGTAAATACAACCAATCAAGCCTTGAATGATATGATATAATTAGATGGCTTGAGAGATATTGATCCCGCAACTACAAAGGGAAAGGTTGAGAGAAATCAAAGACAAGCATTAGGCCGGCGCTTAGGGGGACCTTTAATCCTCTCTCATTGCCTTTAAATCCTAAACACTTATCCTTTTGTAGAGGTTACTTTTATAGCAAATAAGGTCTTGATCTACTAGTTAAAAAATAGGCTAACTTTATAAAAAAATATAAACTATGAACAAATAAGTTTGAATCTAATCACGTGTAGACGTAAGCAATAGGATTTTAGATTAACAAATAGGTTTGATATATCACCTTCCCAAGTCAGATATTATTGGGAAGATTAAGTACATGGATTTTAATATAAATCTTGAAAGTTTTAGATTTAATATAAAACTAAATTAATAATAGGTGAAATACTGTTCTTTATATTTAATTTAGATGATTCTTTATTATTTTTCAATGTAAGATTTTTTTTTTTTTCCATTTAACAGAATCTCCCATCCAAAATATAAAAAGATTTGAAAAAACCTACAGTTTTCATTTTTGTTAATACCCAACATATATAATCAACATCCTTGAAATTGATCTAAGAATTCGAACCCAATTACATCAAAGGAATAATAAGATTCTTGAAATTTAAGTCTAATCCACCAATTAATTTGCTGCTTAACAATTAATACCTTTGGGATCTAGCTAGCTTGCGTTAGCAGCCAATCCAAACTAGCTATAACATATATATATATATATGAATGATGTATTCACATACAAGTTTGATAGTATATACATTACGTTTATATATATATAATCTTAATTATTTATCTCTCAACTTTCAATTATTGAAATTTATCATTATTTTTTAAATGATAATAATAATAATAATTTTTAATAAATGTAAATAAATCTTAATTATTGAAAATAAACAGATAAATGATTGAAATTTTATGTAATTGTGGTATGTAAAATTTATCTGAAAGTGAATTTTTACTCATATATATGTGTTTTGTATTGTTCTTTTAAATCTTTTTTTTAAAGGATATGTTTAAAAACTCATTTTCATATTTACATTTTCAAAAACTAACTATTAAATTAAAAATTCTATTTATTTAGATCACGCAAGTAAATTTTCATATTAATTTAATAAGTCTAACCACTTCATTAACTACAAAAGATTTAACATCATTAAATGTTTATCAGTAAATAGAGTTGCTTTAATCAAAAGGTTATACATGTTAGATTAATATTGAAATTAATATACATAATTTATATAAATAAAACTTTTAATCTAATGGTTGGTTTTTGAAAATATTAATTTAAATATGGATTGTTAGATAGGTTTTCTAAAAGAAAAAAAAAAACATGAGGACAATTTACTCTATACTATCTGTTTTATCTCTAAAATATTAACAAAAAAATTATTCATAAATTATGTCGTTTCAATAAATTCTTATTAAAAAATTAAAATATTTTTTTTAAAACATAAATTAAATTATTTTAAATCTTTTTTATAATATTTTATTAAAAAAAAATAATCTTAAAATAATTTTTATCTTAATTTTAAAAAATAAAATAGATAAACAATAATGCACATACACGTATAGCCCTGTTACACCTCCACTTCAATTATTCAGTTTTTTTATTCATATTTATGTGTGCAATTGCAAGAGTGTATACGGATGAAATCACCATTCACCAATGCCTTCAGCCATGTGTAACGTGGACCCAGAATCTTCTGTCACCACATTGAGTGTTCAGACTTCAGAATCAAAATCTGTTTTTTTTCTTTTCTTTTCCTTTTTGTTTTTTTTTGGCCATCTCGCACGCGAGGTCATTTATTCTAATTAAGCTGCTAACGGTAAAGATATTATTTTAGAATTTCATGCCTGAACCTGAAATTTATTATCAGATTGACCTTAATCAATTGATCTTTTGTATGAATTTATTCCATTCATTATTTGTAATTTGGACAAGGTGGTGGACTGTAAAATAATATTCTGTTTTTTTAGAAGTTGAA
>BPVZ01000158.1:88105-120043 GCA_020521535.1 Rubroshorea leprosula | reverse complement strand
TTTTATTAACTAACGAGAATAAATTAATAAAGAAAACATAGATTTGGCAATTAAAATGCCATGATACTGTCCAACTCTAGCCTTGGAAACCCAATGAAGATCATAATCTGTAATCCCAAAAGAAGGGCAGATTAGTCATTTAGCTTCAATCCAACGGCACCCATCCACAGTTTTTCTGACAGAAAAAACAGAACGAACACAGAAACAGTAAGACAAAGAATTTGACTATTCTATCAAATCTCCATAATAAAAACTAAAGCTTTAGCACAGCAAAGTCCACCCATTCCATCCCTCTTTAAACTGCATTCTTACGTATGCAGACTTTGTCTTTCTAAAGAATCCAAAAATCTGAGTAAACCGATAACTTTTTTAGGCTCCTTCTCTGTCTTCTTTTTCTTTTACAGTTTCTGTTACTGTGACAATGCCCAATCTAGCCTAGAGATATAGTGTAGAGGTCCCATTCGAGAGAGAGAGAGACAAAGAGAGGAGACTAGAGAGAGAATGTGTGTGAGTTAGAGAAAGACAATGGGGTAGTAGATAGAGGATATGCAGCTGGAGTTTTTCTGTCCACAGCTGCTGATGCTGATCAAAGGCCTCCAATAGGTTTTTCATTTTTTTTTTTTTTTTGGTATGTACTTTGATCTAAATGGTTGATGAGGAATCTTGAATTTTTTTTTTTTGTCTCTTTTTTTTCTTTTGCAGTTTTTTTCAGACCCATTTGCTTAAAGTTAAATTTTTTTGGGTTCCTCTGAATCGTAGTTCTTGCTTGCTGATCAGAAGCCATCTAAGGATTTCATTCATTTGATAAGTCATTGATGTTTCTGTTTATAAAGAACCAACTTTTTCCCTCAGTTTTATCATTTTGATGTTTAAACACTTTTTGTATCTGTTGAGATCAGTTCAGATCATGATTGATTTACTTTTGTTGGAATCTTGACTGTTTGACATTTAAATTTTGAGTTCCTTATCGAATCAAATCATGGATCTTTGTCCTTATCAAAAAAGAAAAAAGAAAAAAGAAAAAAGAAAAATAGATGAGATAATAACGGGATTTTTGTTGAGTTTGTTTTTAATGCTGCATATCATGCACTGGCAATTGGTAGGGTGTTTGTGTTCTTAATCCCTATCATATTATGTTTTGTTTACTTCTATATGGATTCTAAGTACTGTAACTTTTACCTTAATACATATGGCCTTGTTTATTCATAAATATGAAGATCTATCTGATTTTTTTTTTTTTTTCCTTTTTCCAGATTAGTAATTCCTTGAGGGCGGTCTTAAGAAGCTGCTGTCACAACAGTCATTTGAGTGGTCTTAAAGTCTTTGTTGAGGAGGTATTCCTTTCTATACTCTGAAGTAGCTGGAGGGAACTCTATTCTCTTGTTTGTTCTTAGAAGTCTCTTAACCTTTCCCTTGGCTTTTCTTTTCAGGCAGGTGCGAGGGATCAGGCAAAAAGATCTCTGAAGGCTTGTTTTAGAATAGAATAATCAGGTGGTGGGAATAGAATAAATTGTTACTCTGGCCTGGATCCTTGAAGACCAGGTTTTGGCAAAGTCCAAACCAGCTGTGTATTTGCTCTTGCTCTTGGCTGGAGTCATGGCAACTTCATTACATTCTGAGTCAAGGCGCAGGTATTCTTGGTGGTGGGACAGCCATATTAGCCCAAAGAATTCAAAATGGCTTCAGGAAAATCTTACAGGTATTTATTTTCTTCTGAAGCATGACTCTGTATCATAGTATTTGGGAAACATTTTCTTCTTGTTGTATATATCTGCTTAGAACAGCGCATGTGATGCATTGATTCAGAGCATAGAGCAATTAAAGAAAAGATTTGTTCTACAGGGTAGTAGAACATTTTGATATAGAAATTTATTTTCCTATTATATTCTTCTGGTACGAAAATGTTGTTATAAGCTATGACTAGACTGTAACTGACCATTTAGCCTATTGCTTGTTTTCCCTTTTTTTTTTTTTTCTTTCTTTCTTTGTTAGTATGTAACTCTGATTATTTTCCATGTAAATGATTTGGATGATTTAAAAACAATCACAATTCTGTTCTGCATGATATACTTGCATGTCATCAGTCTGCTAACCTAATTGCACATTTTTAATAAAAGATATTAGGTTAAGACAGTTTCTGTGAGGTATAAGCTATGGAGTCCAACAATATCTATTCATTTTTCACATAAGATTGTATGTATGATTAAGTGCTTAACTGAAATGATTTTGTTTCAACAGATATGGATACTAAAGTCAAAGCAATGATCAAGCTTATTGAAGAAGATGCAGATTCTTTTGCAAGGAGGGCAGAGATGTACTATAAAAAACGTCCTGACCTTATGAAACTGGTTGAGGAGTTCTATAGAGCTTATCGTGCATTAGCAGAAAGGTACAATAATGCAACTGTGGAACTCCGTCAGGCTCATCGAACCATTGTAGAAGCCTTTCCCAACCAGGAGCCTTTAATGGCAGATGATTCACCCTCTGGCTCTTCAGGCTTTGAGGTTGGGCCTCACACACCAAAAATGCCACATCCAATTCGTGCATTTCTTGATCCAGATGATTCAGAAGAAGCCTACTCAGGAATGGGCAAAAAGGGTTTAAAGCAGTTGAATGATATGTTCAGACCTCAAATATCCATTAGCAAAGTCCTCAATGTTGGTGGAGCAGAAGACAGTGAACAAGGTTACCAAGATGGTTTATCTCAATTATCAAGTGAAATCCTGAATCTAAAGAAGAGGTTTCTTCTTGAGTCTAGTCGTGCAGGCAAAGCTGAATCAGAAGTTCTATCTCTGACGAAAATTCTTGCTAATGCTCAAGCTGAAAAAGAAGCTGTTTCTTGCCACTACGAGCAGAGTTTGAGGAAGTTATCTACCCTGGAGAGAGAACTAAATGAATCTCAAAAGGATGCTGGGAGTCTTGGTGAACGAGCCAGCCAAGCTGAAATTGAGATTAAAATATTGAAGGAGGCACTAGCCAAATTGGAAGCTGAGAGGGATGCTGCTTTTCTTAAGTACAATCAGTGTTTGGACAGAATATCTGCTCTGGAGTCAACAATCTCCCAAGCCAAAGAGGATGCAGAAGGACTCAATGATAGGGCCTATAAAGCAGAAATGGAAGTGCAAAATCTGAAGCTAGAGCTTTCTAAACTGGAGGCTGACAAGGAAACTGTTCTTTTTCAGTACAAGCAATGTCTTGAGATAATTGCTGTGTTAGAAAATAAAATCTCACTTGCTGAGGAAAATGCTAGAATGCTTAATGAGAAAAGTGAGAAAGCAGAAAGTGAAGTCAAAGCACTGAAGGAAGCTCTTGCTAAACTGAAGGAAGCGAAAGATGCTGTTGCTCTTCAGTATGAGCAGTGCTTGGAAACAATAGCCAAGATGGAGGGTGAAATTTCTCGTGCCCAAGAAGAGGAAAAACAACTAAAAAGTGAGATTGTGGAGGGTGCTGCGAAGTTGAGGAGTGTGGAAGAACAGCGTGTTCTACTTCAGATATCAAATGAATCTCTGCGGATAGAGGCGGACAATCTGGTGCAAAAAATAACAGTTAAGGATCACCAGCTTTTGGAGAAGCAAAAAGAGTTGGAGAAACTTCAGACAGTACTGCAGGAAGAACAGTCAAGATTTATGCAGGTTGAAACCACTATGCAGACATTGCAAAAGTTGCACTCTGAGTCTCAAGTGGAACAGCAAGAGCTGACATTGGAGCTTCAAAATAAGCTTCATTCGTTGAAAGAGCTGGAGACATGTAACCATGCCCTGGAAGAAGACATCCAGTGGGTGAAGGGAGAAAATAAGAGCCTCAATGAATTGAATCATGCTTCCACCATTTCAATAAATAATCTGCAAGATGAAATTTATAGCTTGAAGGAGATAAAAGAAAAGCTTGAGAAGGAAGTCTCTCTTCAGATGGATAGAAGTAATACTCTACAACAAGAGGTTAACAAATTGAAGGAGGAAATTGAGGTCTTGAACAGGGCATACCAGCATTTAATTGAGAAACTTCACTCTCTAGGTTTAAATCCTGAATGCCTTGAATCATCTGTGAAGGAATTGCAACATGAGAACTCAAAGCTGAAAGAAGAATGTGGCCAGCATAAAGGTGAGAAGGAAATCCTATATAAGAAGTTGAGGGACATGGATTCCCTTTTGGAGAATAATGCTGTTTTGAGAAGTTCACTCTCAGAATTGAATGGCAAGTTAGAAGGGTCAAGAGAGTTGGTCCAGGAATTGCAGAAATCCTGCCAGTTTCTCCAGGGAGATAAATCGACTCTTATTACTGAGAAATCCACTCTACTTTCTCAGTTACAAATTATGACCGAGAATATGCAGAAGCTCTTGGAGAAAAACAAATTGATGGAGAATTCCCTTTTTGGAGCAAATGTTGAGCTTGAAGGTTTGAGGGCAAAGTCAAAGAGCTTAGAAGAATTCTGCCAGTTACTCAAAGATGAGAAATCCAGTCTCCTAAATGAGAGAAGTACCCTGATCTCTCAGCTGGAAAATGTGGAACAGAGACTGAGCAACCTTGAAAAGAGGTTTATCAAACTGGAGGAAAAACATGCTAATATGGAGAAACAGGAAGAATCAACAGTTTCTCAAGTAGAAGAGCTGCAGGGTTCTCTTAGTCTGGAACAACAAGAGCGTGCATGTTATGTAAAGTCAAGCGAGTCTCGGTTAGCATTTCTGGAAAACCATGTCCATATACTGCAAGAAGAAAGCAGGTCGAGGAAGAAAGAGTATGAAGAGGAATTGGATAGAGTTGTAAATGCTCAGGTTGAGATCTTCATCTTGCAGAAATTTGTGAAAGATCTAGAAGAAAAGAACTTGTCTCTGTTGATTGAACGTCAGAAACACATTGATGCATCCAAATATTCAGAAAAACTCATTAGAGAGCTGGAGAGTGAAAATCTTGAGCAGCAGATAGAAGCTGAATTCTTGTTGGATGAAATTGAAAAGTTAAGGATGGGGATTTATCAAGTATTTAGGGCTCTTCAATGTGATCCAGTCAATGGGGTACAAGATTTGATTGAACCAGATCAAATTTCTCTTTCTCCTATTTTGAATGGTATTGAAGGCCTAAAGAGCTCAGTGGACAGGAACAAGGATGAGAATCAGCAGCTGTTTGTTGAGAACTCATTGCTGCTAACTTTTCTTGGACAACTGAAATTAGAGAGTACAGAACTTGAGTCAGAGAGAAGGGCCCTTGGACAGGAGTGTATGGCCATGAAAGAGAAGAATGCTGTTCTGCAAAAAGAAAAGCATGAGCTCCTAGAGACGAATCAGGAGTTGATGTTGGATGTGAGTAAGGGAGAGCTACAGGAGGAAGTATTAAATGCTGAACTGGAGACTCAATGGGGGCAGTTGGTAAATATGCAGAGAACTTATCTGGCTTTACAAGAAGAAAACTCCAAGCAGCTTGAGGAAAACAGACTTTTACTAAAGAAATTTTTGGAGCTGAAGGAGGAAATGCATTCTCTTGAAGAGGAAAACATCTCCACCCTCCAGGAAGTGGTAGCCCTCTGTAGCCTCTCTGCAGTTTTTGAGAGCTTCAGTTCTGACAAAGCTAACCAACTTAAAGCTCTTTCCAAAGATCTCAATAATCTCCATGTGGTTAACGGTGATCTCAAGGGAAAATTTGAGAAATTGGGGGAAGTGTGCCAGAAGAAAGAAGAAGAAAACCAACAGCTGAAGGAAATTATTGAAAAGTTGCAGAAGGAATTCCATGCAGTCAAAGATTTAAACGACCAATTAAACTGTGAGCTTCTAATTGGAAATGATTTTCTGAAACAGAAGGCAATGGAGCTGGCAGAAGCAGAACAGAAGCTTAAGGCTGCAGGTAACTTGAATACAGAATTCTGCATCACTCTTGAGGGGCTGAAGACAGAATGTGAAGAATCTAAAGTGATAAGAAAAAATCTAGAAGAGCAGATTCTTGAACTATCAAAACATAGCAGTGCGCAGAAAAGAGAAATCGAATGCCTTCTTGAAGTAAATGCAGATTTGGGATCAGAAGTTGGTTTACTGCACAAGGAACTTGAGGACCAAAGGGCTAGAGAAGACAATCTGAATTTGGAGCTGGAAGAGAGAAACAATGATTTTGAACTCTGGGAGGTTGAAGCTACATCATTCTATTTTAATTTTCAAGTTTCTGCAATCCGTGAAGTACTGCTTGAAAAGAAGGTACATGAGCTTTCCGGAGTTTGTAAGACCCTTGAAGATGACAGTGCTGCAAAAAGTGCAGAGGTGATACAAATGAAGGAAAGGGTTGACATCCTGGAAAGTGAGGTTGGAGGGTTGAAGGCCCAGTTGAATGCATATGTTCCTGTCATAGCTTTGCTTAAGGAAAATATAGCATCTCTTGAACAGAACGTCCATCTTGGAACAAAGCTTTCTCACCCAGCCAATCAAATAGAGAAGGTAATGTTCCTTACTCTGGTCTGTGCTAAACATAATTCATAATTTTTCCTCTCAAATCACTTTAGTATAATGGTTCCAACTTCCCTGGTCTAAATATGAACTTTCCAATTCTGATCAGATAATTTTTTTGGGCCAGCCTGATCGGATAATTCAATACGCTGATCAACTTCTACCAAAAATATTTGACTATTCTTTCCTCTCTATATAGTTTCCAAGTGTCCTGTTAATGATAAGTTTTACAAGAGTTAACGGCAGTTCCTTTTTTTTCCTACAAGAATGCTGAGGAAGAAGCACAAGCACATTACACCAGAAATCTAGCATGACAAGCAAAATATGATGCATATTAACAATGTCTGTTGTTTTTCTTCTCATCAGGATGGAGCAAGGGGTGATGTAAGTCATGAAATGAGGTCCAAAGAACTCAAGGAATCCGAAATTAATGTTGTGACAACTGGAATTTCAGACTTGCACGAGGTACAGTTGAGGCTTGAAGAAGTTGAAAAGGCATTGGTGGAAGAGATGGATAAGCTTGCACAGCAAAGTATTAATGACAACATGAAATTAGAATCTCCCACAAGTAAACCTGTGTTAGATTCAAGAAGTTCTTCATACCAAGAAGACATAAAGGAGGAAAAAAAAATTCTCCAAGACGACCTTGCTGAAAACCTCAAATCAAACAAGATGAAACCTGAAATTTCTGAAGTGAGGAATGGGATATTAATGAAAGATATTCCTCTTGATCAAGTCTCAGACTGTTCACTCTATGGCACAAGCAAGAGAGCGAATAGCAGATCAAATGATCAAATGCTTGCGTTGTGGGAGTCTGCAGAGCTAGTTAGCGGCACTAATTCAACACCCGATGACATGTGGAAGAAGATAACTGTATCAGTGGAGAATGTTGTTTCACGTCGTCATCATTTCATAGATGTTGAGAAGGAGCTGGGGATTGACATGGTAGAGGTATCTACAAGCAGTAGACAGCCAAGTAAAGGCGCAAAAGGCAGAAAGGTTCTGGAAAGACTTGCTTCTGATGTGCATATTTTAACGAGTCTTCAAACAACTGTCCGAGAGCTGAAAAAGAAAGTTGAGATGCGCAAGGGAAGCAAGAAAGCTGATTATCTTGAATATGAGGAAGTTAAAGAACAATTGCAAGAAGTGGAGGAAGCTATTATGGAGCTGATAAATATCAATGATCAACTAACAAAGGATGTTGAAGAGAGTCCTTCACCCCCAAATGGGAACCCTACTGAACTGGGAGAGGCAGGAAATCTGTACAGGAAGAGAGTGCTGGACCAGGCACAAAGAGGGTCAGAAAAGATCGGAAGGTTACAGTTTGAGGTGCAGACAATTGAGTATGTTCTACAGAAACTGGAACATGAAAGGAAAAACAGAAAGAAAACCAGATTTTCTGGGCCAAAAACAGATGTCCTCTTAAGGGACTTCATCTATATTGGTGGAAGACACAGTGGAAGGCGGAGGAAGGGTTGCTTTTGTGGGTGTGCAAGACCTCCAACCAGTGGAGACTGAGGTTGGGTTACCATACACTGCTTTTGGCTACAAATTCCCTTCAAGATTTTGTTGTATTATATTTGTGAGATAAAATCTTTGTTGGTCAGAGCAAAACCATAGCAAGCTTTTAGAGTACAGGGAAACTTTTAACAATTAGAACTGACTTGATCATGTAATAAGCTGCCTCCAGAACTTTCGGTTCTTGTATCATGTTGAATAGTTAAAGCAGCAAAACTTGTGTCTATCCATGTTTTTCTACTGCTAACCTCCAGGAGCTTCGAAAACATGCAACTCTAGGCTTCCGTTTTTAATTTTATCCTTTTTGAAGGGAACACCATGACTTACAGGAAGTCTAAATAGAAAACCAGGATTAGTTCTGACATAGCTACCCTAATCTGCGATTAATAATATTTGCATTTTTCGTCCAGAATATGAACTGTCCAACATGAACTTGATAATAATGCAAGAATTCAACTGAAGAATGGCAGCAACTTGAGTCGGAAACCAGATTCCAGGCTTCAGACATTCATTCAATTAAATCTCATCGCACTTTCTCACGTCTCCGAGCCCTCAAGACCAACCTCTACTCGTACTGTCAGATCAGCATAATTATTTCAATAATAGATAACCAGTTATATTCTTACAACATTTTTGTGAATTTTTATTAACATATTTCATGTATTATTAAATAAGTGAATAATATATGTACAAAAAATTAATCAATAAACTCAAGATGAAAGTTTTGTATATCATATTAGTTTTTATAAAACTTAAATTTATCTACTATTTATAAAATTCCCATTTGCACCAAAAAAAATTCAATTATTTGAAAAATAATAAAATTATCTCTCAATTAATTCCCTTCTTTATAATAACATAAACAGCACAATGCCTAATCAATTCAGGTATCTCCCCCCCTCCCCTCCCCCCCCCGCCCGGGGTGATTTCCTAGTCCCTAGTTCTCCCGATTAAGAGTTTTGTCGTCCAAGTTTACTGAATGCAATATTAAGAGTCTGTCTAGCATAGTGATTAAAATTCATCGGATCACAAATAATAATAGTGAGTATAACAATTAATAGATAATGAGTGATAAATAATAGATTTTAATTGATATAATTATTTTGTTACATAATAATTAATTGTTATTGTTTATTTTTAAATAATTAATAAAAATATATTTAAAAATAATTAAGTATATTTTTATTATTAAAATTATTAATTTTATAAAAATAATAAAAATAAAAAATAAAATAAACTATAATGATATAATCAAACATTTATTTTTATTTTGAATAATTTTGTCTCATTAACAAATTTTATTTATTAAACTATTATACCTCCTATGGTAAATTAATATAAAATATTACCTAATTTAATATTTTTAATGTATTAGCAATTTTAACTCAATAACCATCCACCAATCACAAATCGTTCAATAAAAACTTTTACCTTTTGTAACCATCCCTTTTGTAACAGTTTCAAAATATACAAATTTACTAGACACTTCTCCTTAACCATTTGAACAAAATTATTAACCATTATACCATACATTCCCTAGTTAGAAGGTCACTGAAAGTCAAGGTTTAACTTAAAAAGTTAAAAGGTTAAATGCTAAATTTGATCCCTCAACTTTAGTGAGTTGCACATTTTTGGTCCTTTAACAATTTTTTGCATTTTTTAATCCCTCAACTATACAAAATGCACTCCGTTAATCCTTCTGTAAATTTGGGCCGTTAAGTCCATCATGTGGCATTTTTTATGTTTTTTTTTATGATATGGCAAAAACAACATTAAAAAGTGCTGATTTGGAATTTTTTTGATGACATGTTTAATGCCAACTCATAAATTAAATTTGTTTAAGATTTATATTTTTAATAAAAAATAAAAAGGCTTAAGTATTGAAAAAGGACCTCAATTTTTACTAAATTTTTAATTGAGGTCCTCAACATTTATTATGCTCAATCAGGGTCTCAAACTCATGCAAACTCTCGAATAAGGACCCAATTGGATGGAATCCTAAACATCCGTTAAGTCTAACATGACTCCCGTTATAATCCGTTACCGTTCAATACGTGGCATGCCAACCAGATAATAAAAAGTATTCTCAGACGTGCCATGTTGTAACCCACATCTCTCAATTTTCTGCCATCTCTCCTCTTCCTTCCCACTCCACGATTTGGGGGCAAAATCCCTAGAATTTTCAGTTTGCTTCTTTTCTGTGCAGGGTCTTCTTCTCCACCCAACAGCAGCCCACCCCGTCCCTACAACTTCTCTACCCAACGGCCGGCCTCTCTCCGTGCAAGTTCTTCTTGTTCTCCGCCCAACAACTGGCCTTTCTCCATGCAAGATATGCTTCTTCTTCTTCACTGAGCAGTCGACCTTTCTCCACGCAAGATCTGCTTCTTCTTCTTCGCCGAGCAGCCAGCCTTTCTCCACGCAAGATCTGCTTCTTCTTCTTCGTCGAGTAGCCGGCCTCTCTCCGTGCAAGTTCTTCTTGTTCTCCACCCAACAGTCGGCCCTTCTCCATCAAGATTTGCTTCTTCTTCTTCGCTGAGTAGCCAGCCTCTGTGTGTGCAGGATCTTCTTGTTCTCCACTCAACTATCGGCGGTGCAAGATCTTCTTGTTCTCCACTCAACTATCGGCGGTGCAAGATCTTCTTCTTCTCCGCGCAACAGCAGCTCACCCATTCCCTAGAAGTTTCCCAAGCAATCTCTAGTCCCATTCCACAAATTGGGGGCCAAAATTCCTAGAATTTTCACTGCCAATTCCTTCCCCATTACTTCGATCTTGATCTTCTTCTTCTCTTGTTTGGTGCTATTGATTTCCTATTAGCCTTCCTTGCCACTAACACCAGCCCATCCAACGGCCAATCACTAGTCCCATTTCACGTTTGATTACTGCAAAGAAAGGAAATTGAAAATCCTAAAAATTGAGGTCAAGGTCAAGAACAGTGCACATGCTGTAAAAATAATAGGAAACACATATAAACATTTAAACAAAATGTAAAAATAATTAAGAAAAAGGTTAATTAAAGACGGAAAGGTTTTAACACTATCAACACCCCCAAATTTAATGAGATACAATAAAAAAATATGTAAGTGATTAAAAATAAAAAAAAGTAATAAATTAAATAAATTGACCAAATAAAATTAAAAAAAATTAGGTGCAATTGAGACCAAAAATTTAAATAAAAAAATAAATTAAAAAATTAATAAATATATTAAAATTATTGAAAAACTCAAATAAAACCATATAATTGTACTTGTATCTTGTTGAATTCATACAAAAATACAAAAGAAAGTTGTTTAAAAGATCCCACCAACTAGTGAAAGCCTCAAAAACTTTTTAAAATTCTCAAAAGTTGTTTTCTATTGACCTAAGGCTTAATTCAATTTTTAGTCTATTAACTATCACCTTGATTTCATTTTAGTCTAGAAACTATGTTTTATTTTTAAGTGATCTATTAACTTTCAGATTCATTTCAATTTCGTCTACTTGGTTGTCTACTTGGTCAACTACTTGGTCAAAGATAACGGAAAACTTTCTATTCTGTTAGAGAACAGTTAGTCCTTTAACTATATTTTTTTTACCTTTTAGTCCTCAAATTTATATTTATTATAAAAATAGCTTGTATACTTAAAATTATTATTTTTAGGCTCTGATACCAGATTTTTATACTTAAAATTGTTATTTCTAAGTGGTCTATTAACTTTCAGGCTCTGATACCAAATTAAAGAAATAGGAAAACCCATATAAAAATCTGGTATCAAAGCTTATAAATAATAATTTTAAGTAAAAAAGTTATTTTTATAACAAATATAAATTTAAGGACTAAAAGATCAAAAAAATATAGTCAGAGGACTAACGGTTCTCTAACAGAATAGGAAGTTTTCCATTATCTTCGACCAAGTAGATGAAATTGAAATGAATCTGAAAGTTAATAGACCACTTAGAAATAAAACATAGTTTCTAGACTAAAATGAAATCAAGGTGATAGTTAATAGATTAAAACTTAAATTAAGCCATTGACCTAATTACAAACAAAAGTTTTAGGGATTTTATATTAAATAAGTATTAAATAGTCAAAGATGGAAAAGTAAAAGGAGTCTTGTGGGATCCACCTTGCTTAAAAGATCTGCCACAACATGCCATGTTGGACAATTTTTTTAATGTCAGCATTATGGGTCCAGTCGGCATGCCACGTGTTGAGGGTTGTAGCGGATTATAACGGGTCATGTTAGACTTAACAGATGGTTAGGATTCCATCCAATTGAGTCCTTATTTAAGAGTTTGCATGAGTTTGAGACCTTCATTAAGCATAATAAATGTTGAGGACCTCAATTGAGAATTTAGTAAAAGTTGAGGTCCTTTTCCAATACTTAAGCCAAATAAAAAAGCTCGACTCATCTTCTTCCTTTCTTTTTTTTTTCTTCTTCTTTCTTCCTCTTCCTCTTGACTCATCTTCTTCCTTTTTTTTTTTTTTTTTTCTTCTTTCTTCCTCTTCTTCCTCTGTTGCTGGGTTCGAGGGAACCCAGATCTGCTGAGTTCCACCGAACCCGAGATTTTCATTTGTTTGGCTAGAAGGGTATTTGGATACTGAGAAAATGTTTTCTATTTGAACATGGCAAAACGTTTTATCCATGTCATTACTTTTTTAAATTTTACACTCCACATCATCAAAAAAAATATTAAAAAAGCCACATATGCAGAGTTAACGACGAAAATTAACAAAAAGACTAACAGTATGCATTTGTTAGAGTTGAGGGATCAAAAAAGTGCAAAAAATTGTTAAGGGATCAAAAATGTGCATTTCTTTAAGTTAAGGGACCAAATTTAGCATTTAACCAAGTTAAAACAAACACATAAAATGCACCCAACATCAAAATAATTAATGATAATACTTTATAGTTATGCCACAAACATGGAGTGATTAATTGTACTCAGCTAAGTTACAAACATGTCCTTAACCAATTGGAAATTCTCTACTCAAAGTTCCAACAAAATCGATAAAAAAAAAACCTCTTAAAACGATATAAAAAAAAACAAGGCAACTAAAGAACCCCTTCATTCAAGCTCCAACAACCTCGGTGGCAGCCTCAGCCATTGTCTCATCAGCAGGCCTCTCCAATTTCACACCAACATCTTCAGAATAATCACCATGAACCTACATATAGAAACAACGGAAGAAAAAAAAAAAATTAGCCATAGACCACACGAGTAAGAATTCCTAGAACACCACTAAGCACACAACATATGAAAAATATGGTAGCATACCTCCATCAATTTTCCAAGATCAAACTTAGGAGCCTTCAAAATTTTGACCTTGCGAATGAAAACATTTTGCAAAGGATAGATGCTGGAAGTTGCCTTTTCAATTTCCTTGCCAATCATCTCAGGAATGAATTTTTGGACTAAATCCTTGAGATCACAAGATGTTGCCTGGGCAGTCATGATCTCGATCATCTTTCGGCGTATCTGAAAAAAGAAGAGAAGCAAACTCACATGGTCACACCCACTAATCCCTTCACTGCATAGAAAGGAAGCAGCATCATAGTATATATCACCTGTCTTATCTGGCTGGATTGTGCATAACATGTTCTCTTGACCTGGTTAGGGCGTCTCTTAGTGAATCCAATGCAGAACAATCTCAAAGTGTAGTTGTCAGTTGTCTTAACATCCACATGAGCTTCAATAAGAGTTTGCCATTTCCTCACCAAAGACCTCAATTTGTCAGTAGTGAAATCCATTCCCTGTAAATTTTTTACATTTGAAAACGAAAGAGGAAAGCAAGTTAAATTATCATTAGCCATACGGCAACCAATTAATTAACAAATAAAGCTGATTCATATCTTATACCCACCCAGAAGTTTGTCAAGACATTCTTTCCTTGAACATCTTCAGCTCTCAAACGGATCTTTCTGTATGCATGATCCTCATCACCGCCTTGAAGATCAGCCAGTGAAATCTCAAACACACGATGTTTGAGTCCTTCAGAGGCAATCTGTCACAAAGATAGATGAGCACAAATTACATGTAGGCTTCATTAACAAATCAATCAGCAATTCATCGGCTAAATGTATTGTTCACTCTAAACACTTAAATATGCCAAGTTTAGTTGAGCTAAAAAATTAGCATGCACAGAAGAAAATGTCTATGCTCATGAATCGTAGTCCACATGTAAGATAGACATCCTTCAACTGTATAACCATGTGTATAACCATTAACAAGTAAAAGCATGGCAAAAACGAGTGACTTCACAACTAGGAACTAGTGACTATAAATCCATGATGCATGCATAAACTTGGTACACTACAATATGTCATCCATCAAGCATTGAAGCAACTAACTGCCTTTCATCCCAAAAAAGCAAAGGCTAATATCAAGCCAAAGCAGAATAAGAGAAAAAGAGAACCCCAAACAAATCGCCAATGTTCCTAACTCTATCAGGTATTTGTCTATGAAACATAAAATCAAAGATGGTACAAAATGTTCAATATTCTGACATAAAAGAACTTCATTTTCTTTGCGGAACATTTTCTCGGCAAACAAACGAGATAATAAAAGCAGAACAGAAAAATAACACACCTTGGTACCCTGAGTACGGGTAACGAGGGTCTTGCCCACATTTCTGGTGGTGAAAACCGATGGGGCCTTGATATCATACCAATCTTTCTTGGCAAACGGATCAACTCTGCACGAAACAACCCACAACACATCACATTAAAACCAACAGATCTATTCGTACATTATCATACAATGAACAGTATTAGATTCAAATTAAAGGGCTTTGTTGATGTTGCTAATACTCACGTCTTCTTCTTGCCTCCCTTCTTTCCCTTCGAAATCCTCTTGTTCTTCCTGTGTTTTTTGCAAAGAAAACGGAAATCAGCATATGCTGAAAAAAGAGAGAAATCCCAGAAAACCCTTTCGCTTAGAAAGGAAAACATTTAGATAGAGATGAAGAAAGGGTGAAAGGAAGTACCCAACAGCCATGGCGGCAGCTCCGAGTCAGGACTTGCTCTGAAGATAGGCGGCTCGGAGACTCAAAAACCCTAGAGAAAGCTGCGTACTTTATATAGCTTTATATAGCCCCGAACTTTCTCTCTCTCTTTCATTGTTGGATTGGGCTGAATGAAATTGTATGCCCAAATCGTTGGATTGGGCTGGCCACGGAGATTTTGCCAAACCCCAACAACAAATCCCCATCCACAAAATCATGCATACTTTATTTTGATGAATGTGGTTATTTGCCTATTAAATTGTTAAATTGTTAAATTGTTAAGGACACATGATATAATTTTAAAAATATTGATTTTGTTTAATTTTATTATTAAAAATAGATTATAATTATAAAATAATTAATATTTATTATCTAATCAATTAAATTTAATTTATAAATTAATATTTTTAAATAGTATAACTAACCATTTAAAAAAACACAACAAATATTAATTAAATCAAACACAATATGTGACTTTAACAATTTAATAAGTGACCATAACTGCACTCTTTCTGATAACATGTTTTTTTTTTTTTTTGGTGTTTCTTCTATGACATTGGCAACTTTAGCATATGGGGTTTGGTTGCATCATAGCACCGCTTTGAATTGAAGGGCAAAACCCTTTCAAGGTGCACTTTACCCGTGCCAACTAGTGCAACAAGTGCCAGGCTGAAATTCATCTGTAAGTAAGTGCTATCTTGTAAATTAAATTTAGGTCTTAAATTTTAAAACCAACAATTAATTAGGTAATTAATTTTTCTTTGAGAGGGCAACTCTGCCTTCACGTACTTCTTGACCTCTCTTCCCCATACTTCCCGCCTAGGCACAAGGTTTTATTCAACGCCACCTGCAGCCTGCTGGTATGAGCACGATCCTTTAAGGAGACTGTCCTGGAGTTTCATTCCTTATAGATTAAGCACAATTGTGTGATATTCTGATGTACTGAAAAAACCTAGTGCAACAAGTGCCAATTTTGACAGCTACTACGTATGGCTCGTGCCAGAGACGAAAAATATGGAGAATATTTCAGAAAATGTGTCTAGCTAGTTATGGCGTGACAATTTCTAGCTGGGTATTGATTTCGCAGTTGATTCAATTGAAAATGTTAATTTAGCTCCTTTGAGCACCTTTTTTTTTTTCAATTTATAATTTAGGTATTTAAACTTTTCACTTAACTAGTCTTATATGTATTTATTTAGGGTAATGATAGGTTTACCCAATTTATCCACACACTTTGTTACACCCTTCAATTTCCGTTATTTTCTGTTAATTACACTTAACTCCGTTACCATCCTCTTCATCCATTATCTTCTTCCTCTTTCTTTCTTCTTCTTCTTCTTCTTTTTTTTTTTTTTCTTTGTCTCTCTCCTCCATCATCCTCCTCCAAAAGAACCCAGGTCTGGGTTTTGCTGGAGAACCTAGATCAGGCTCTGCAGCAGAACGCAAATGCAGAACCCAGATCTGGGTTTTGCTGAATGGCCAAGGTGGATAAAGAGGAAGCGAAGGACCCACAACTGCAACGGTAGGATTCTGAGCAACTTGCTGTTGGAGCAACAATGGCTATTGTTGAGGTATTGTTCCGAATAATGAAGATTGTTGTTGCTGTTGCGATTGCATTGGTGGCTTCTGGAGTAAGGAAAGCAAGAAGTCACCGTTGCTGGGTGTTTTCAGAGTTAATGGATTAAGTAACGGAGTGAGAATGTGTAACGAAGGGTGAGGAATTGCAATGTGTACCAATCATCGTCCATTTATTTATACATTATTCCATTTATAGACACTAGATAAATCTCAAGCAGTGGGTGTAAACATAGTTTGCTAAAATGTTTACACCTAAATGACAATAGAAACATTCAAATCTTACATTTCCTTAAAGCTCCTTATTTCTTATCGTTCAAGTTATAGCTCTAATGAGTTCCCATTTACACTTAGGGTTTCATATTTCTATTTTTGTATTTTTACTCACATATGTTTTCGTTCCTTGAAAAAGGCTTAAAAAGAAAAAAAGGAGTAAACTCTTATAAATTTCTTCATTAATTAGTGTGATATGGATATGATTTGTGTCTAACTAATTTTCTTATTTCCTTTTTATATACAGTAACTTAATATTCTGAAAGATGGGATTAACATTGATAGGCTTGTATTATTATATTTTTGTATATATAAATGGGTTTGAATACTCTTGTACTCAATTTTTAATTGAAATTTCTTTATTGTTCAAAAAAATATACAGTAGCTTAATATACTATAAGAGAGCATTAGCTATTTAACTCCACAAAGAAAGGAAAAGCTCCTCTTAGAGCATCTCCTAAAACTAAAGGATATCTTAAATCTTTAGGCGTCGAAAAGGTGAACTAAACTTAATTTGGTGTGCTGTAAACCATAACCTCAAAAAATTGAAAAATTTTTTATATAACAAGAATACTGCACTAATCACATAATATCTTTGTGTACTAATATAATGATATATAAATATATGTGACTCTTAATTGTAAATTAAATAATAAATTAATTTTTAATTATAAATGAGTGTCAAGAGCATACTAATGTGTTACTATATTAATGAACAACGATATCGCTGAAATAATATATATCTTCATTAAATGAAATAATTTTTTCCAAATATCAGAGACACACAGTTATATAAATAGATAATGATGTAACAACAGGAACCCAGATGAAATTATTTTTCAGCCCAAAAACATAGTACATAAAAGTGATAAAAATAAAATCCGGGATCTAAAAAAGGATAAAAAGAAGAGAAATCCATCCCATTCCCACCGTTATTAATTTCGTATTAGACAAGAACAGCAAATTAAAGTTAACAAGTCATCAACCCTTCACTTTTGCTTCTAATTAATCTCTCCCTGGTCAAGGCCAATGGTGTTTAGGGGGCGGCGGAGGCGGTGGAGGACTTCTAGCTAGCTGAGCAACCAAAGGAGCCACAATCAACACGATTCTTATAGAAACTCTTGCACTCCATCGGTGACCGCTGCAACGGCCTATAAGGGATACAATTCTGTCTATCATCGATGCTGCGCAACTTGAGGCATATCGGAGGTTCGGTGGAGAAGTAATTATAGGAGTATGTAAAATTCTTCAGCCTCGGTAAAGAGCATACGCTCGCCGGAACATCGCCGGACAACTTGTTATGCGCCACATTTAGCTGCTCCAGCTTCTTCATCTCCCCAAATGACTCCGGTAACGGCCCGACAAGATTGTTAGAGCTGACATCAAAGACCGTCACGTTCTTGAACAGTCTTAAATTGTTGTTCAGACAACCAGTCAGTCCACTATTCATGAGAACAATTTGACTTAAGGTTCCAGCCATTTTCGAAAAGCTCGAAGGAATGCAGCCGCCGAAGCCATTGTTGGCGAGGACAAGAACTGATACTGGAGAGTTCCCGAGGTTCTGTGGCAACGAGGACTGGAATTTGTTGTTGTTAATGAACAGAGCATCGAGTTTCAGATCAAAGAGCTGTGACGGAATCTCCCCTTCGAACTGATTGAATCTGATATCAAGAAATTTGAGCGATGGTAAAGAAAAAATAACGGACGGGAACTTTCCGGTGAAGTTGTTGTTGCTAACGTCAAGCTCGAAAAGGAAACGGAGTTCCTTAAAGCGATAAGGAAGGGTTCCCCAGAAGCGGTTGGAGTTGATGTGGAAAAGGGCAAGGTCGGAGAGGAGGCCGAGTTCTTCAGGCAAATAACCGGCGATGTTGGCATGGTTTAGGTCGATTCCGGCGACAGTGGTGGTTTTGTGGGGGTCATTGGGGGCCGGAGCACAGTAGACACCGGTGTATTTGCAGACATCCGAGCCGAACCAATTGGAGGTGAACTTGTTGGGGTCAGAGATGATGGCATGTTTCCATGCTTGGAGGGCTATGAATGCATTTAGAAGCCTTGGATTTGGGATCAATGGAAGATTTGGAGGGTTAAATTGTTGAAGAGAGGGTGTTGTATTCTCTTCCACAGTTTGTTGGAGAGAGGGTTTGGAGAGAAACAAAAAGATGGTGAAAGTGGCCCAAGAAAGGGCAAGACTATTCGAAGATGGAGGATTAATCTTCATTTTGAAGAAGGCTATGGATATGAGTTAACATGGTACTGCGATTGGATATATATAGAGAAAAATGTTGACATGTTCTGAAGAAGGTTGAATGGAGCGATCAATGATTCGTACTCCTTTAACATAATTTAAAAAAAAAAATAGTTAAAAGGGTATAGAAACTTTGACTTTCGTGTTTGCATGATTTTGGGGTAAATTGGAGATTATGATCATATTAAATATGATTAGTTAGCGGAAAACAGATGGGGTTTGTTTTAATTCAAAATGTTGACTATGACGAAGAAGCCAACATGAATATTCATTTCTTCGTCTTCGTCTTCGTCTTCGTCTTCGTGAGACTTTCAATTAACCTGCTTTTTGAGCCCTTTTTACATTGCTGTTTTCGCAAAGGAGATGCACTGGCATGCATTGTCTTCTATAGGGTGGGGTAGGGACGAAATTGGTGTTTTCAGATGATCTGATCTCATTACCAAATACACGCTTTCGCAGTCTTGCCTCTTAATGTTAACAAAGGCCAACCGACACCAATCTACATATAATTTTGTTCATGAATTTCAATATTTAGTACTAGGAAAAACAAAGCGGTTTGCTGTTTAATTTTATTTTAATTCATCATCTGGAAGCAATCCAAGTGCATGTCAGTATATGTATGTTTGTATGTATATAGACACAAGCGTATACGCATACTGCTATAGAATTGCTAATGAAAATGTAATGAGCAGGAGAGGATCTGTTTGAGATTTGGGGTTGGTCGTCTGCAGACCATACCATATTATAGTATAAGAATAGGAATTTTGTGGTTGGAATTAAAAAAAAAAAAAATGATGCAATTATATGCAGTTAGCTGAGTTTCTTATTAAGCTGAGTTTATAATTAATATTTAATTAACCAATAGCTATTCCTACTAAATATTAAACAAAGAATAAGGTCCTGGATTAAGCTTAATTACATAGGGATCATTTTATTTGCTTTTCTTGCTATATTTGCAAAGAGAAACCCAGCAAGAAAGAAAATTGATCAAAATCAACCTCTCATATACTAACCCTGGTGATTAATTAGCATAAAGTGGAGAATAATTAACCCGTCATATATTACACAAAAAGCTTGACTTTAATTTTAAAACAATTTCCAAAGAAATAAGAGTGCATGCCGTTTATTACAGCTCTAGTAAAAGTGAGCGCAGTTGGCTGCATTACTGTTGTCCAATTCAAGAATGCACGCTTGAAGTAATCTCATTTTGTCTTTTGATGTTGAAAGCTTGTTTCTCTAATTCCACTTGCAAATGAAAGGCTTTGTTTATTAGTGCTGTTGTAGCAATAGGCTTTTGTTTTTTATTATCTAAAAATATTTAAAATATTAATTAAAATTAATGAAAATATTAAAAAAATAATTAATGATTATAAATTTATATTTTTAAATAAAGTATTGTGTAAAGGTTTATCAGAAGTTCTAACAAATGAAACCTCAGCAACAAACACACATATATATATACTTGAAATATCAAAACTAGAAAACTAATTATAAAGAATTATAATATGAAGCAAGAAACCATATAGCCAAAATGTAATTTGACAGTAAAAAAAAAAAAAGAGTAGGTTGAATTCAAGTCAATAATGCAAAGGCTTGCTTGGATGGAGAAATTAGATATATGATATAATAATGCATCTATAGTACATATGCTCATATTTATATTTATTTATTGAAAGAACTATTTAATTAAGAATTTTTTTAACCTACAATAGGACAAGTCATAATGTCTTTTTAAGGTAGAAGTTAAGAGTGTTTTTTGATATTAAATATATATAGATTAATGTAAAAGTTGATATTAATTTTAGTGTTAGGTGAATTTAATTAAATAATTAATAAATTAAAAATTAATTTTTATTTTTTTAATATAAATTTAATATACTCTTAAACTATATCCTTAAGATATAAATTAAACAATTTCTTTAATTAAACTTAATTATCAAGAAGTCACCGTCTTGGAAATAATTGAAGGTAAACGCAAGGTCATAATGTCAATCAAGGGCGTCTCTAAGCAATCATGGTTTCACACTGTAAAATCAGGGGCAGGTAAGGGAAGGCGAATGATTACTCCAGGGTGAGAATCCACACGTTAAAACGAGAAGAGGAAAAAGGAGTAAAGCACAAATCCTAATATTGAAGGAAATCAGCTTTGAATTGGAAACTTACTGGTAATGTATATAGGCAAAAACGCTTCAAAAAGATAATTAAACATTTAAACTCTTAAACTAAAAATAAAACAGATAATTAATTAAGCTCTCTAACTTTATTAACAATCCAAATAAACTCTTTTCATTCATCACTATTCAAGCTTTTAAAGTGATATTAAACATGAAATACCATTTGACTTTTTTGTGAGAAATGTTTATTTGTATTATTAGTAGAGTTGGAGAGTTTATTTGTTCTATTTTTAGTTTAGAAGCTTAAATGTTATTTTGAAATAAATTTGAGGGTTTAAGAAGGGTTTTTACCTATTATATATTGAAAAATTCAAACCCTATATGCTTCCTAAATAATATACGAGAAAGTGAAAATCATAATATATTGGTATTGAAAATGTTAAGATTTTTGTGAAATTGATCAAAAACATGTAATAAATTTTGTTTATGTGTTGATTTATTATTATTATTATTAATATTTTAATTGTTAGTATATTGTGATTTTTTAATTTCATTATATAGATAATTTCCATCAGTTAGGAAGTTAGCTAAAACATAATAATCATCATAAGGGAAGATATGTTCCTAGTGAAAATCCTATAAGAAACTAACTTAATATATTCTAAAATGACTTTTATTACAGTTCTAGAATGTCTTGTTCCTTGACCTTACCAAACTTAATAGACCAAGTCATTTATATATGGTGTAGTTGTGAACAATTAATTCGAAAATAAAGTGACGATGAAGAACTTTTCATTTAAAGTGAGACAAAAAGATACGGCCAATTATTTTTGATAGTCTAATTGGAGATACAGATATTGAACTAACATTGACAAAATGATACCATACTAACAGATTTTTCTTTCTTTTTATTGGATTTTTACTGGTAATACCGTAGCATAACGCATCATAGTTTAGTATATATGAGGATAAGAGTTTAGTTCTTAATTAGTAAAAATCTCATTTTGATTCATTTATTTTTAACAAAAAAACTCTTTTCTTAGTTTGTTTACTTAAAAAAATTTATTTTTAATTCTTAAAGTTTATTATTTGACTCTTTTATAGTCCTTCTATTTTTTTTTTCATGTATAGTACATTAAATTATGGAAATTTTAAAGTAGAAAAAAAAATACTATTTTAAAGAAAAGGAATAAAAATGGGGCTTTTTTAAGATTCTTTTTAATTTTTGTATTTTAAAATTTCTGTCATTTAATGTGTTATAAATGTAAAAAATAACAGAAAAATTAAAAAATAATTGGATAATAAACTTAGAAACAGAAATGAGTTTTCTATTTTTTTTATTTAAAATCAAAGGTCTAAAATGAGATTTTAACTTCTTAATTTAACTTCTGGTAGCTTTCTCTTTCTCCTTGATTTAATTCAGGCAGTGGGGTATGTTTAAGGATTGCTGTCTTTGAATTTTAATAGTTTGAATTACTTCCGCAATGTATGATTCTTTCAACTCACATTATAGAGGGATAGAGGGGGTAATGTTGAGAGACTAGATGGGCCAATGAAAAGGAATCTGGTCTCTCTCCAAATTAGTAAATATTGATGTGTGTGTGTGTGTTTTTTTTTCCTGAACTCCCGCTGGTTCCGGGTCTTGGGTCCAGCGCACTGCCCGATGGCATTGTAATATTGTACTGTCTTGCGAGCAACATGATGTGATAAAATAGTCAGGTAAATTAATGTTAAGTAAAACTATTCAATCATTAATCATTAGATTAAATAATTTTTTTTATTTTGATTACATAATAAAAAATAATTATTTATTATTTATTATTTTATTTTATTTATATATCATGTGATTTGAATTTAAAATCTTTCATTTTTAGTGAAAAAAATAACCACTAAATTATTTACGTCGTTGACTGGACTAAATAAATTAATACTCCACAAATATATTGATGTAGCATCTAATCATCGGCAAATAAAGAAAACACCAACAGAAGCTTAATTGGGTCAATTTTTTGTAACAAACTTTTAATTTGGAACTAAGTTTAGCTGTTCAAACTTCAATCTTCAGGGAAAGTTTTTGGTTGGGTAAAACTTTCTCTCTTAAAATTTTCTTAACTTTTTTGTTATTTATATATTTTTACACATTAATTCTATAATAAAAAGATAATAAATGTGGTATTTTTAACATATATTTTTCTTAAGACAATTTTCAATTCGTAAATTTTTCTTTTCATAGTTTTTGAAAGGAAAAAGTTTTTCTCCAACTTTTCTTATACTAATTTTTTACCAAATACAAAAAAAATTAATAATTTAATAAAATTCTAACAAAAATATTTTTCTAACTGCCTTTTTATTAAAAACTTTTTTAATAAAGTTGGCCAGCCTACATGTATCTTAAAAAACAAAGAAAATGGATGGAACTTGGAAGGAAGACCTTTAGAAAAGTAAAAGTTTGTGACCCAATTGACCCAGAGGAAAAATGATTTAGGACCCAATTGAAACCCTATTTTTTTTTTCCACTTTTACTTTTTTCATGGGCCGTGGGCAGTGGATATTGGAGAGGAGAATCTGAAACCGTCCTGTTTTTATTTGGGTTGGGTCTTACTTGATGGCGGTCAGAATCCAACTCAGACTTACAGGCTCAAAGCCCAACACGAAATACATTGATCTCAGAAAGTCTTGACTGAAGAATCTCGTCTCTCTACTGAGAAATGAAAACCCCACCAGGGGGAGCAGAAGCAGAACCAGCTTCAGGTTGCCGTTAGTGCAAAGTCTTTCAAATACCGTGTAGGGGGCATCATCTTCAACAAACCCCTTCAGCAATACACAACAATTCCCAGAAAATAACACAGGAAGAAGAAGTTGAAGGGCCCTTCGTTAGAATCTTTGAAAACCAATGGCAGAGGCAGAGGCAGAGGCAGGATCAGGGAAAGTGGGTGCTGGAGAGGAGGGGATGTCATTGAAGGATAAGGGTAATGAATTCTTCAAAGCAGGGAACTACCTCAAAGCTGCTGCTCTCTACACTCAGGCCATAAAGCAGGACCCTTCAAATCCTACACTTTATAGGTAATTACCAAATTTAAGGCTTCCCTTATTGAATTATGAGTTCATGTTTGATGGGGTCGATCAAAATGCAATCTTTATGGTTTGGTTCAGGTGGGTTTTCTTCTTGTATCTATGTTTGGAATTTTCTTTTAGCGTATAGAAGTGTCTTCTGGTCCTCTGTCACCGGGTTTAAGTATGCCAGAGTTTTGTGGGGGTGCTGGAAAGTTCTAATTTTGAACTTCCAGCTGATGACTTTTCATATGATGCATGAGTTGGCTACTTTGATATTGCTTGGGACCATCAGTTCTTCTCTTCTGTTTTGTTAACTTGACCCAGGATATGTGTTTTGGTTGTATTTAATTAGCAATCATCATCTGCTGGCTAGAAAAGGGAAGTTCACCTTTTGCCCTAGCTAGGTGGTAAGAAATATCAATAGCAAAATTTGGCCAAAAAAGGATTGTGAAATTTGTGAAATTTGGATTGCAAGGAAGAAGTTTGAGAAAATGTTTATAAGAATAAAATATGTTAGAGTGACTTGATCTAGATCCAATAGCGTTTGAATATGCTGAATTAATAACAGCACTACAGATGTCTTACTTCTGTCTTCTGTGTGTTTAAACCATCTCTAACTATCAACAACTGATTGGATCATTGATGCCGTCCCATGTTTGATAACACTTGAAATTATGAATAACATGGTTTATGAGAACTATTTTTTCTTTTCTATCAACATTTATGAGAACTATTGTAGAAGGGACAAACCTCATCAATTCTGAAATGATTTGGCTGGCTAAGTCTAGTCATTTAGTACTTTACGTCTTAATTAAGCTGGGCTTGCTTTTGCACTGTATCTTCCCCTTTGAATATTGCTTCTTCATGTATTCCATTGTGTTTGGATTCATTTGTTACGTTGTGCCAAGAAATACCATATATCAAATATAATTTTCTACCATGGGCCAGCAACCGAGCTGCAGCATTTTTAAATTTGGTTAAGCTTAACAAAGCACTTGCTGATGCTGAGACAACAATCTCATTGAATCCCCAGTGGGAAAAGGTGAATTTATCTTCTTCTTTCTCCCCCTTTTGTCTCTTCTCTCAGGGAACAATTTCTACCCTAGTCTTACTCTGTAGGATATTTAGAAGCTCCTCCTTGAACTTATTTTGGTACATCTCCAGGGATATTTCAGAAAAGCATGTGTATTAGAGGCCATGGAACAATATGATGATGTTAGTTTTTCTTTCCCTTTATTTTCTTGTCTATGACTTTATGTAACTTCTAGGTAGCAGAAAGGGTTTTAGCTCTAAGCTACAGCCATTTCTAATCTGTGCATATTGTAGGCCTTAGCTGCCTTCCAAACAGCTCTGCAATACAATCCCCAAAGTAAAGAAGTATCAAGAAAGATCAAGAGGCTTTCTCAGTTGGCAAAAGACAAAAAACGAGCACAAGAAGTGCAAAACTTGAGATCCAATGTAGATATGGCAAAAAACTTGGAGTCAGTGAAATCTGAGATGGTGAGTTGCAAAGTGTCACAATTTCCTTGTATATTTGTTTGTTTATTTCCACATGGTAAGACTGTATGCTCTCACTACTTTCTGTCAGAATGGTTTATTCTAGTTCTTTTTGTTTGGTTTGATTTGAATTTTGTTTTCCTTTTCCCTTATAGAATTCTTTACATAGGTGAGAATCTAGTTATCTAATTCTATTCTACATATGTTGAGACTTTGTGCCTTGAATAAACCAACAAATATACAAGGAAATTTGATTATTCACAGGAGGATTCTTTTTAGCATACCTCTCAGAGACAGAGTAATTGACTAAATTGGTCTTGCTATTTGCAGTCTGCAAAGTATGGAGCTGAAGATTCTTGTAGAGAAATCTTTTCTTTCCTTGTTGAGACAATGGAAACGGCTGTAAAATCATGGCATGAAACTTCAAAGGTGGATCCTAGAGTGTATTTCCTTCTTGACAAGGAAAAGACACAGACTGATAAATATGCCCCTGTAGTCAATATCGATAAGGTAAAAAATCTCCTACAGAGTTTATTTCCAAACATTTTTCTAGTTGGTTGATTTGATATTATATGCAATTTCGTGGTAATTTTTTCTTTTTATGTCTCCTTTCCTATTGAGGTCAAATTTGGCTCATTTGGAGCATGGCTCTTATGTATTTTTTTGCTGCACATGAATTTGACTTCTGATTTTTGTTCTTTTTTTCACTCTAAATTTGAAGTAATGCATTTCTTTTGTATCAGGCCTTTGAGTCTCCCCACACACATGGCAGCTGCTTTTCATTTCTTAGGCAGTATGCAGAGGATTCTTTCTCTAGAGCAGCTTGCTTAGTCACACCCAAAAGTATCATATCTTATCCACAGGTAATGTGTAAATTATATCTGTTCTAAACAACAGTCGATAAACATATCATACAATGGGAAAAATTATTTAATGCTTTTAGGTGTTATTATAGTTTAAAGAATTATGAGTGCTAGTTGCTATTGTGCACTAGCCAAAGTGCTGGAATATGAATATGAGTTTGCAGTTTTTGAGTGTCTGTTCTTTGTTCTGTAACATATCAGTCTGCCCCAGAGCTTGTGTTTTGACAATTTCTGATGCACTCAAGCTATTCTTGTTCATGATGCTAGTCTAACTTGGCTATTCATTAATTTGTTTGTTGGTTAGAAAATCCAACCCTTCCTTATTGCAATTGCTGTGATCCAGAAGACATTTTATAGAACACACACACACATCGAAATTTTCTTTGAAGTAGTTGAAACATCAGTCTCTAACACAAGTCACAGCAATGCATTAGATTTCTCTAGTCCAAGTCCAAATTTCTTGCTACTTGCTAGTGTAAGTTGGCAGGTTGTAAATGCTTGTCAAGGGAGTAAATAGCTGGCTGATCTGTTTCAGCATTGTATTCTCTAGCTTGGCTTTTCATTCTCTGGTTCCAACACGTGCAGTGTGATCTTATAGATATACATACACATACATACATCTGGTTACGTTGGTTTGGTTTTATTTGAATCACAATAAAAGTTGCATGCAACACAGCAACAGAGAGCTTATGAATGATTAAATGCTCAATTTACAGGTCTGGAAAGGTCAAGGCTCTAGGAAGTGGAAACATGGGCAACATGATGGCTTCTTTGTGCAATTTGAGTTGCCTTCCCTGCGAAAACTATGGTTCATTCCAAGTTCCTATGAAAAGGGGCAAACCTTGTGCAGGTCTCTCTCTCTCTCTCTCTCTCTCTCTCACACACACACACACACACACACACCCCCGCAGAACTTATGAAGCATGTGATGTTAAGATAAGGAATGGAATCCTGCAACTAAGTTCTTGTTCCTCAGATGTAGGCAATTTCTTGCTCTGATGGTCATACACTTTCTACAACCATCTTTGATTTCTTTCAAAAGGTTTATGTTACTTCTATCAACAGTTAAGCACTCTCTGTGATAATTGAGTCTTCACTGGCTACCTTGCTGATTTTCATGAATTTTTAATGCTACCCCAGTGACATTTGAAAATTTCTGTTTCCTTTCGGATCTTTTATGGTAATTACCATACCATATTCTAATACCTACTGACTAGGGCTCTTCCAAATTTAGGACTTGTGGAAGATGCATGCTTTGGGTAGATTTTTCTAGAAAACTCATGAGTGCATTTTGACCTTGATGATTATAGAGATGTTGATTTTGAACCTCATAGAAAAATAAAGATAAGAATTCTTTTCATTAACTCATAGTCTTGAGAAATGAAGTCCAAAAAACTTTTTATATTTCAGGGATCCTGAGTCTCTGGACATTAGTGCCCATGAAGTGCTCCCGTGCTTGTTCAAGCAAAAGCTCTCCAATTCTTAGTATGATTTAGCTTCACTTGTAGCTCATTTGAAGAAAGCCCTTGGCACAGTGGCAAACTACAAGGGAAGGTTCATCTATTCAAAAAAAAAAAAAAAAAAAAAAAGAGAAAAAAACGAAAAGAAAAAGAAGAAAAAGACAATTCCAAGTGCCTATATCATGCTCTGAGTTTGGATACAGGTTCCTTGGATGTCAAGAAAACTTGCAACAAGGTGCTTTCTAATCTATAGCATTCATGTCCTCAGTTTTGAAACCAAGGAACTTTTCAGGCATTTTTTTGTAAATCTTTGTTTTTCTTTGATTCAGTAATTTAATAGTTTTTGCCTTGTGGCCAATATTTGCCTTATGTTGTGTGTTGGAATTGGAGCTAGCTGGTTTTAGGTATGCTGTCTAATGTTGCAACTCTTTAGAAAAGCTCTAGGAAACGACAATTGTGGTCTGTATCATAATTTATGCCCAATTTTTTTACTTGCAGCTTTCTCATTCATTGGGGCTTGTTTTCTAATTTAGTAATTCATAGCAATCATGTTCTCAGGTGAGTGTTGATTATAGGGAAGATTTTATATTGAGGTTTTTCTACCTGCCACTGAGATTCTATTTTAAGGTGGTTTACTTGCCATAAGTAGTTAAGATAGAACCAAGAAGAATATTGGAAGTGATGGAGAGGTGGCTTCATTTTCTTTGATAATGAGGTGACTTAGAATTAATCTGGGAGAGTTCTTTTGATTTTGGAGAATTTAGTATTCCAGTTTTTCCTGATTATTGGTATAACCAGAGTTGGCAACTTGAGATTGTATGATAACGAGCTCTTATGAGGAATTCCAGAAACAATTTGGATTCAATACCGGAGCAATCAGGAGTTGCATCTTTAATTCTATTCCAACTTCTGGGGTATTACATAAAGAAGGAACAGGGATTTTAAGAGGATCCCGGTCAGTGTTGTCAATAGCGGCCATAGCGGCCGCTATAGCGGCATAACGTAGCAGCCAGCTATAGCCGCTATGAAAAATCTCCATAGCGTAGCAAGTGAACAATAGCGACTGCTATACAAATAACAGGTAGCGGGTATAGCTGCCGCTATTTAAATTTCTTGACTTTTTTTTTGTCAAATTATCATGTTAACCCCACATCAAGAGTTTAAGTTAAAAGCTTTCAAGGTTAATTTTGTCTTTTTAACTTTTTTATTTATAAATTAAAGAAAGAAAACCCTAAAATAACTCATCGTATCTGGTCTCCACACGTCCTGCGCACTCCTTTTGACTCTCCTCTATCGATCTACCCTCACAGTCTCGATGCCGATATTCTCTCTCACTTTGTGCACCATCTAGTCTCCTCTTAGTCTCCATCGGCCATAGCAAGAGTTGAAGAGTGCAAGGCAACTCTCAGTCTCACAACTCACCCCTTCACACCTCCTGTAATTGGAGTTACTGGGCAGCGATTAAACATTGATCTGTACATCATATTGTCTCCAATTTTAGGTAATCTTTCAAGTGAGCATTGATCTTACTAGACAACGATTAAGCATGTTACAAATTTTTTTTTTTGGCTTTGGTTCTGCTTTTGCAAGTGTCGTCTCTCTCTTTTTTCTTTTTCTATTTTTTTTTTACACTAGATTTTTTGGCTTTGGTTCTGCTTTTGCAAGTGTCGTCTCCCTCTTTTTTTTTTTTGACACCAGAACAAAAAGTTGGGATTAGAAATGGAAAGTTAAACACAAAAGCATGTGACAATTATTTTTTTTTTTGCTTGGTTTTGCTCCTGCAATTGCGCCTCTGTTTCTTTTTTTTTTTTCTGTATTGAAGCGACTAGAAAGTTTATATTACAATTATACTAGGGGCAAGAGAAATTAGAATTTATACTAGGGGACAAGCAAAAAGAAATGCAACTGCAGTCTTGACCTCCCAAATTTCAGCACTAACCTTTAGAACTCCAGCCACAACCTCTAGTGTTGATGCAGTTTATGCTACTAGAATTAGTGAAGAGGTTCATACTTTAGATCTTGAAAAGTCAAAGGAGGAAGAAGAGGAGTTTGAGCTGGTGGAACAAGTCAGAAAGACAAGGATGATGATGATGATGATGATTTGGTGGCTGAGCAAGAAGAATTAGAAGCAGAAGAGAGTGATGAGGATTATTAGACTCTTGAATGATTTTCTGTTTTAAAGTTCTATTATACTTTTTTCTAAATTGATCTTGTTTGACTTTTGTACTCTTTAAGTATTTTATTGTCTTGTTTGATCATTCTAAACTATGATTTTTATTTGTTAAGACTTGATAATATTGTTTTTTATAATTTTTGATAGTTTTTATAAACTCTTAGGTCATTTTATGCCTTTTATTATTAGATTTGTCTCTTACTTTAATTGTTAGATTTATATTTTTATTTTTTTATTAAATGCCTGCTATTTGTCGCTATGCTACCCGCTACGCTACCCGCTACGCTATCATAGCGGATTTTGGCCTTTCTGCTATTTGTTGCTATCCACTATTGATAACACTGATCCCGGTTTCAGAGTGAACCATGCAATATCATATTTTCTTCTATGGTATTACAGAAATTCATACTTCTACATATCCATAAAATATTCACTCTTCTTCTTTTGATCATATCAGAGCAAGTTCCCTTATCATGGATAGTCACTGCACTCACAGTCATTCTCATTATGTATTACTCACTCCATTGATTTGATTGACCATATATCAGACATTATCTTGTGCATCATATTCAACTGCATTTGTATTTGATGTGCGTGTGTGTAGCATAAAGTTGCATGCTGCTACAGCTTCTCCTATAGTCAGATAGATCCATTCCTGGCCAATTTTCTCAATGAACTTGGATTTGTCCAGCTTCTTGATCACCTCACTTCGTGGGTTTGCCAGTACAAGCTGAATCAGAAACAACATGGTAAACTGGTAAGCATTTAAGCCAATTTGTTTCCAAGATTTTGTAGATTTATTAGTATATTGATTAGAATTTTGTACCTTTAGACCTTTTCTATCAATGTTTTTCTTGACCTCTTCGAGCATGCTTACCCCGCTTGTATCAATGCTACCGACGACTGTAGTTTACATGTATTTCATTCAGTATGGGAATTGGGAAATGATCTTCTAAATGATACACTTGTAGAAATTAGTTGTGTTTCCTTTTATGTGGCTTACCACTCATATCTAATATGACGTAGTGTAAGCTTGCTTCTCCTGAAGATTTCAACCTGTCTTCTTCCTCATAGATCCATCTGGAGATCCTGAACACAATCAGCCGGGAAATATGAATGTTATAATTCTTTTCGCCTTCTAGAACATCTTAGCTATTGGCAGCTTTAGTTTTGTGCATGTACCTTTCTCTTAAGTAGTTTGCATTGGCAAAGTAGATGGGTGCATCAATCTGAAGTATGAGAACCCCAGGAACATTGCTTGCATTCGGGTATTGATCGATACTTCTATAGATTCCTGAGTTTGGAATGATGCCTAGAGCAAACGTCCTAGGTCTAGCCACAGAGAGAAGAACCCGAAGTAAGGAAACAGTGACCTGCATTTGGAAATTCAGATAGTATGAGTGATTTTCAATTCAGGATTATGGTTAGCATTTAGGTAGAAATCAAGTCCACTCACAGCAATGATTAAGCCAATCTCAACGCTGCCAAGGACAACACCTAGGTAAGCACCCATGCAAACTATGAAGTCGAACTTGTCGAGCTTCCAGAGGTGAATAGCAGCTTCGTAGTCTATCAAACCGAGCATGGCAGCTATAATTATGGAAGAAAGCACCACAAGGGGAGTGTAATGAAACAGTGGTGTGAGGAACAGCAGAGTGAACATCACTGCCGTTGCCATGACAATGTTGGACACTGCACTCTTGCATCCTGCATTGAAATTCACTGCAGACCTCGAAAATGGCCCTGCAATGATAAATC
>BPVZ01000158.1:39219-60011 GCA_020521535.1 Rubroshorea leprosula | reverse complement strand
CTAATTAATAATTAATGGTGACCACAAACTAAGCTAATGTATTTGAGTTTGTCAAAGTGAATGCTCAGAGATTAATTTACCAAATATGTTTAAAATAAAAGCAAAATATTTTAAAACAGGAAATGTGTTTCAGTTTTCGAACTGGTTAATACTCACATCAAATCCACCAGGCGATCTGCAGTAATTGGTGTTTGTAAGCACTGTACTGCTCGATCCGCACTCGCTATCTTTCAGCGAAACCGTTGATCTATCCAACTTGATTGACCACGGGAACTGGGAATTTTGCGGGGTGGCTCCGACGTGCGACGACGACCGCTGCATCCGCACCGCTCTCGGTGCATTCCTCCCTTCCACCGATGCTCTTCGCCGGCCGCTGGGCTGCCTCTCGTACGAATCTGGCCTCGATTTCGGTGCACTCTGCGACCTGGCTTTAGCCAGGGAAGATTCCGTATTCGCCATGTAATTCGGGTACAACGGGTAATCGTAGGACATGGGTTCGGCGTAATCGGGCGGTGGGAATGCGAGGGGGAGTCTTGACGGGTCCGGTTTGGGGGTGGAAGAGTAGTATTGCGGACTGCTCTGCGCCGCGCTAAAAGAACATTCGTCGAAATGGCCGCCGTAGGCGCTGGAGCTCATGTCGGTAAGAACTGACGGCGCCGGAGATATTTGGGACTGGTTATCCTGCCTCGAGGATCCCTGATTTGAATAATGGGTGGAGAATCGGTGCTCTGTTTGGGTATGGTTTGCAGTTGAATACCTGTTTCTGCTCTTGGAATTTGATTTTGATTCAGCAAAATCCATCTCTACAGTCTTGATGTCCTCCTCCATGCCTCTGTCGATGTCCTGCAAGTATGAACCAATGTATGTGTCAAAAATCAACAAATTGAGAAGTGATAATTTGAGACTGTGGTTGAAGGAATTGAAGCTTACATGGTAATTGTACCGGTAACGGTGATCCTGCGTAGACTTTCTGTGGCCTGATTGCCTCTGACTAACAGGGTTGGATTCTTCAGCCATCCTGATCCTCTGAGCTCGAGCTCTGGCCTGTGCCGTCAACAATGCCTGCATGCACCGGAGAGTTGCTGTTGCCTGTTTCCTAACCAGGTGACCTCGCACCAGCGCCTGCAGCTTCACTAGCCCCTTCAATGCCCTCAATGCTTTTCTTGCCTGAAATAGAATTCCAATAAAAATAAACATATTTTCTTTCTGTTTGAATGTATTAGGCAATTCAGGATGATGAACATACCAAATATGCCCTGTAGGCCGACTGGATTTTTATTGCAGCAGCTTCCTCAAGCTCAACCGCGCTGCCTCTGCCATTGGCAGCTGCAGTCAACCGGATCACAGTAGCTGCAGCCTGTGCAGCTACCACCGCAGCATCCGCAGCTGCAGCAGTGGCTGCTACCACTGCCATGGCATGCTTTTTCTGCGCATCTTCCATGTCCAATGCTGACGCTGGAACAACAGCCTGTTCTGTAGCATTCGAGTCCTTTGGAGCTGCTGTGGCTGAAGATCTCCGGAAACTCCATCTCCTTTTCTCCTTGGGAGTTCCAGGCAACACCGAAATCGGAGTTGATGGATTCTCTGGGGCAACAGAGGAACTCTGATTACTGGAGCATTTTTCCTTTTGCTTTTCCTTATCCTTTTTCCCTGTTAACAAGTGTTTAAGCCATTTTCCTGTCTTCCCCATCTCTGTCAAATCCTCTTAGGCCACCATTGTAGAGAGAACACAGAGGAAAGACAAAAAGAAGTAATGGTTTAGATCTGCTCTGCCTTTACAGGATAAGTGACCATCAATACTGTCATTGGCTTACTTAATAGGCCATATCTTAATTCCATTTTTTCTTTCTTTGACAGCCAAATCTTATTCTTTGGTTTTTCCTTACAAATTTGTACCTAACATTTTCATGGTCGGTGTATTATAGGGATTAGGTTGGGTTAGATGTATCTAGTCAGTGTCTTATAGGGATTAGATTATATTAGTCTGGATGATGAGAATGAGGGAATGAGTGAAGCTCTAGCTGTGATTGCTATACCCATCTTGTCCCCACACGTGATATAATTTCTCATAAAGTAATAAGGGGTTCAATGGTAATTTTGTGATGGGTCATGTGACATGGGAGTCTCAGAACCCATGTGAACATGGGCCAACAACATGGAGAATCCGTGTAAAATACTCATTTTTCAGAGTAACAGAGCTAAGAACCGTCCACTTGATGTCAATTTTGGGGGTCATGTGGATCTTAGAATATAGGAACCAATGTGGAGTTGTCGGCTCCATTGGGATACATTCTTTTTATGTTACATGAATTTGGATTTGGATCCACCTTACTATTTGAAGGACCAAAGAGTCATTAGCAATATGGATCAAATACAAGTTAGTTAATTAAAATTAAGGGTAAGTTTGGTTTAAGGGAAGAGGGGGAGAAACAAAGCGAGAGGTGAATTTTTTGAACAATTAGATTGCAATATTTGAAAATATTATAATATAATTAGTTCAAAAACTCATTCCCCTCCTCTTCCCCTATTTTACTCAAACCAAACATTCACTATGTGAAGAATCTATGAAACACATAATATGTCTACATACTTGAAAGTGTAGAGATATGTTTGTGGTTTTTGCACATGCTCAGCAATCCTGCCTACCTTTTCTTGGAGATCTTCTTTTCTCTATCTTTTGGGTCAAGTTTCCTCTGATGGACCCAAGTGTAAGGTCACCTTCTCGATACTAAGACCCTGAAAGAAGTCATCTCAAAATCAGTTCTTTTCCTTTCTATCCTTTTCTTGTGCTACCAAAAAAAATTGTGGGTCCAATGATATTTAAGCCTACCTACTGGATCAGACGCATCAATGTGATCAAAATGAATGAGATTGAGAATTGAGAAAACAGTTGATGGGGAGATAGGGTAGTTTGGAGCCATTGCAGTCTGGATTTGCTTAAAAGTGATAAATGGCTCTAATGGCGAGGACCACAAGTCGCCAGAAACTTTGTTGTTTGATTTATTCGATTTGAAGTGGGTGTTGGGAGAGGAAGAAAATTATGTTGCATTAGTTATGTTCAAGCCTTCAAGGCACTAAAAGCTATTATCAAAAGAACAATATTTTTCACAAGGCTTGAGTTTCAAGCATGTAGATTTCTATCGAGGTGCACAAAAATTGTCTTATAACCTTGCACATTTAATTCACATAAAAAAAAAAGACCATTCATGTGACGTAAGATCACTCATGAATTGTAATTAAACAAACATCCCAGCTTTCTTATCAAGAAAATAAAGTCTCTTTTTAGCAATTACAGATATTGGTACATGAACTTGGAGTAGAAACAGTGAGATTTGGCCTCATCTTTTGTGTCATATATTGAACAATTTGTCTCAACACTAACCTATACAATGGAACAATATCTTTGATTAGATAATAAAAGTATTGTAATTGCACCAAACCAGAAGTCCTTCCTCAGTTCGCGTCCGCACTCTGAATTAACTTGCAAAGCCCCGAGGTTGAACTCGGGGTAGACACTCCGATGCTTAAGTCAGCAATAATCGAGGCTACCTTTAAAGCAGAAATAAAAAGAGCTTAGGGTTGGTTTCAATCACCTTTTTGACGTGGCCCTTGGGGGATATTTATAGGCTCCAGTGAGGAACCCACGTGGCATGCCAAGCAAGATAATCGGAGCCTGACGTGTCTATCCAGACGGTTATTTCGGGACCGAGAATTTGAGAGATATTCAGATGCAAGGATGTCCATCATAATTGTTGTACAACTCATCATAAAGAATCAAGTGTGGGCATGTTCATTGTCACTGTCATGTAGCTGTTTGAGTGGGAAGCTTTGGATTTATCCTTCGCTTCGGTCATAAAGAAATTACTGTAGTAGTCCGAGGTTGGGCACCTCGGACCTGTCCTTACACTATTCCCCCCCCAAAGTCATTTACTTGTGAATGATGATGTTAAAGATAATGGGATAGTGCATAAATAGAAAGGAGGGGGGATAAAAATATTAAATTGAGTTATAGAGGTAAAACTAAGAAACTGTAACTCAAATGTATGTATGGTCGTAGTTAATGGTGAAATGTGTGATAAGGGGCCATGTTGGCCATGCCCAATATAAAATGGGATTGGAGCAATCACGGCCGTAGCTGTGGTAAAAGGATGATCGGAGTCAATGTAAAAAAGCAATAAAAAGTGATAAAAAATAAAAATACTGAATAGAGCCGTAGTAAAAAGTAATGACTAGAGCCATGGTAGCCGGAGCCATAGTAAAAAGTAATGACTAGAGCCATGGTAGCCGGAGTCGTAGTAAAAAGTAATGATCGAAGCCATGGTGGCCAGAGCCGTAGTAAAAAGTAATGACCGGAGTCATGGTGGTCGGAGCCGTGGTAAAATCCTTGACAAGGAGTCATAATGGCGAGAGCCGAAGTGAAACGTGTGACACTGGGTCACTGAGGGCCGGAGCTGAAGCAAAGCATGTGACACTGGGTCATTGTGGCCGGAGCTGAAGTGAAACATGTGATATTGGGTCACTATGGCCGAAGCCCAAGTAAAGCATGTGACACTGGGTCATTATGGCCGGAGCCGAAGTAAAACATGTGATCGGACTTATCAATCCGGTTGCCGAAGTAAAACACTTTGTAAAAATTTAGAATGTGTAAAAGTAAGCAAGAGTGTTGAAATGGGCTTAAGTGGGCCCGTCTAAGAAGTCTGACAAAGAGGCAGTACGTAACGTGACAGTTGCCCTCTGAATAACGTGCGTAATAAATGCGGCTGTAAAAAGATAACTGCAACAGTTAAACGGGCAGATTTTAAAAAATTAACCGTCGAGCTCGAAACGGTGCCGTTTGGGGTTAACCATCGAATTCGAAATGGTGTCTTTGCAGCCATTAGATGGAGTTAATCACAGCCGTTGAGGCGTATTTTGCCTTTAGTATAAAAGGCTATACTTCTGTAAAAAGGGGTTTTTACTCTTGCTATTTTGCTACCAAATTTTTGCTAAATTTCTACGGTTTTGTGCGGTTTGCGCCTCGTTTGAGACTTCAACAACAGTTTCACAAGATTAAAATCAAGTAAAGTTTACGAATTTTTGATTTTTGAATTTTTGATTTTGATTTTGCCGAAGTGTTATTCTCCGTTCTCCCTTTCTGTGTTTGATTTTGGGTCTTTTGAAATAAGTTAGGGTTGGGAGTGAGAATATTATTAAGTGTGCATTAGAATATGTCCTGACTCCATTCCTCTTCCTACTTCGTGCAGAAATTGGGGAGATGTCTTCAGAAAGGACAATGAGTGTAGTAGGGAGTGAGGTGATGCCCTTGGAGTACGGTGGCATGGACTCAGAAAGTAGTCCATCTTCGTCTAGTTTGGAGAGGATAGTGGAGGAAAGAAGGGAGAGGGGGGTAGTGGAAGAGGAGGAAGAAGAAATTCCCTCAAATGTTATGGAGGTTGAGGGTAATGGAGATAGGTGTTATGACCCCGAATTAGACATAGTGTCTGAGGTGAAAAGGTATGTAAGTGAGTTGGGTGGCAGGGGTAGCCTTAGGGTCTCGTAGGTAACTGTAACCTTCCTCACCATGTCTTAATTAGTCCTGCTGGGGGGAATGAGAGAGTGTGCTCAGCACCCCGAGACCACTGGATGCCCATGTACGTTCATTATTTGGTTGCAGGGCTTAGGTTTTCTATTCCAGAATTACTGGTTGGGTTATTGCTAGATTATAGTATAGGAATAACCCAGTTAACTCCAAATGCCATAAGAATAGTAATAGGTTTTATAGTATACTGCCGAGCTCAGGGTGTTGGGGTCCCCACTATAAATATGTTCAAACATTTTTTTATAATAAAAGCTGGGGGTGGGAGTGAGAATTGGTGCTATTACTTCGGTCCTCAGTCGTCCAGCAAAGAGAATAGGAGTTTATTCGCTATTGGACCGTCATCCATCAAAGGATGGAAGAAAAATTCTTCTTTGTGGATGACACTGAGTGGAGTAGGAGGGATGCCGAAGTGGAACAATTGTCTGCTTGGAAAGCAAAGAAAACCAAGCAGAACAATTATAAGTTAAATGAGGATGAGGTGGAGGAGGTAGAGAAGCTGGTGAGGGAGGAAGAAGATGTAGTGGATATCATGTACCTCACCAACTCGAAGGCAATAGAGGCTGCAGAGCTCTATGGGCCAAGCTTATTGAGCGAAGGTTTGTTTGTTTTTGTGTTGTATAACTTACTTGAGGTTTCAGTTAGTGTGTTTTAACACTTGTGTCTATTTTGCAACTGAGATGGACAGTTTTCTAAATGCTACTGGAAGGCTGGCTATCCGTAAGAAGCCAAGGAAGAAGTCAAAGACTTCGAATGTGGCAGACAAGGGGGCAGCAGAGAAAGAACGCCTGTCCAGCACTTCTGCTCGAGCGTTGGAGATACAGCAGAGGCTAGAGCCTGTGAGAAGGAGCAGTGAGGAAGTGAGCGAGGAGGTGGCACCACTTCAGAGGAAGAAGAGAAAGGTGGCAGAACCAAAAGCCAGGGGAGATGAGGTGGTTGAGTTCATGCTTCAGCCTTCTCCTCTTGAAATTGATCCTGAAGTTCGGGAGAGGAAGGAGACCGAGATACGAGGCCCTGGTAAAGGCAAGGAGCTCTTCCCTCAACCTTTGTTCCAGAAGAGTTTGTTCGAAGCAACAAACACTATTTGGGTGAAGCGCTTCCTCAATGCCACGCTTCCTGAGGTGGATATGAGGCAAGCAAGGCAAGAGGCGGTGAGTCATTTGGCGGCTCGCATGGTGAGGCATGCCCTGGAGGTATGTTAAGAAGTTACAGTGTATTTAAGTTTTAATTTTGGATTTTTTGACATCTGCATTTGAGTTTTGACTTCTGCTTGCATTGTAGAGTGCAAGTTGGGTAAATGCTCTAGCGTAGGAGTATGTGGAGAGCGTGAAAGATTGTGCCAGCTTTCAGAGGCAGTGTGAGGCACTGAGAAGGAAAAGGAGGAGTTGCAGAAGGAGAAGGAGGAGCTGCAGAGGAAGAACAAAGAGGTGCAGAGGAAACTAGATGATGTGGTGCCGACAGTAATCGAGCTCCAGAGCGATAGAGAAAGCTTAAGCATAATACTTGTCTTCGAAGAGTGTAAAAGGAAGATCTGTGAAGACAGGCTTGATGCTCAAGACAAGTATATCGAAAAGATGAACCAATGGATGGTGGAGTTGAAAAAGAAGGTGGATCTACTGGTACACAACGGGATGGAAGAGCACATTGGCAACTTCCTCAACTCCAGCATTTTCAAGAACATCATCAACCTCTACCGGCTGCTAACAGCAATTTTGGCCTTCACCAACTGTAGAAAGAAGGTGAAGGCGCAGTACCCGGAGGTGGACGTCACGACGGTCACCTTTGGTGAACAAGAAGAAGGAGTGGAGGAGGATGGTGAGAGTCTCTCTACTGACTTCTGACCTTTGATCAAGCTGAGGTGGGAGCGTGATGCAGAGGAGCACACTATCTTTCTTCCAGCCTTTGATGTTGAGCTGGTGGCCGTAGAAGAAGAGGAAGAAGAGCAAGATGCTAGAGAGGAGAACCAGGCAAACCCATCCGAAGTCTAACCTCCCGTAGTTCATCGAGTTTCTTCTGATGAAGTGCAGCAGCTAGCTCCTCCTAAAGTAGAAGTGCCACCTCTGCCTACTAGGGATGAGCCACCTCCACCGCCCCTTCCTGCTAAGGAGCAGCGTCCTTCCTCAGCAGATTAGCTTAGGATTTTATATTTTTTAGTTATATTTGTAAAGAACATTTTTGTAATTGAGATTTTATTAATTGAAAATTTTTGAAGTCCTTTTTGGTGTTTAGTTTTGATTTTTGATTGCTATTTTGTTTCAAGTAAACCACTTCAGATAAAATAAAGTGATTTTAATTAACACAAGGAATTGACTTCGAATACACATGAGGTGGACCTCAAATATACAAATGAGAAAAGATGAAGTAAATTACTCCAAAGATAAAGTGTAATTGATTACTAAAATTGTAACCCAGAAAGTGAAGTGACTAAATAAGTCACAATGAATTAACTTCAAGAATAAGTGAAATTTACTTCCAACGTACAGAAGGGTAGAAATAACTGAATCACTTCGAATGCGAAGTGAAATTTATTAATGATCTAGATGAATTGATCTCGTACATACATTGAGCAGAACAACAAAGAATAATGACGATTATAAAAATAAGACAAAGTTCACCAGAGAGGAGTGCATTAAGGGTAAAATTTCTTCAAGTTATTGACATTCCAGACTCTAGGAACCCTTTTGCCTTCAATGTCCCATAGGATATAAGCACCTGGGTGCGACACTTCGGCTACAGTGTAGGGGCCTTCCCAATTTGGTGCTAACTTTCTCAATCAAGTTTCAAACCCCGTTAAACCAACTTTCCTGAGAACAAGGTCTCCTATCTTGAATGTTTGGGGTCGAACTCGTTTGTTGTAGAAGTTTGCTATTTTCTGCTTGTAAACTAGAGTTCGAAGTCGTGCTTCCTCTCTGACTTCATCAAGCAGATCAAGGTTTTCATGAAGCAGTTGTCCATTTCGTCCTTCATCGAAATGGGTGACCTTGAAGCTTGGGACTCTTATCTCGATAAGAATGACTGCTTCGGTACCAAAGGTTAAGTGATAGGGTGTTTCACCTATTTCAGTTAATTATAATTTTAGAATGCGCTTTACGCGTTATGCATATTTGATCTAAGGTAAAGCCATAGAAGAGGAAGTAAAATAATATGAAAGTTAATGAAGTAAACCAGGTTTGAAATAATACTTGTGGCAGTTCGGCTCATGGTTCTATATGCCCAAAAGACGTTGTTGAGCTCGTCTGCCCACTTGGCTTTGTGCAGCTCTAACCTTTGTTTTATTCCCTCGAGTATGACTTTGTTGACAGATTCTACCATCCCATTAGATTTCGGGTGGTACACCGAGGTGAACTACAGTTTGATTCCATAGCTGGAGCAAAAATCTCTGAATGAGGAGCAATTGAACTGAGTTCCATTATCAGCCACAATCTGATTTGGTATCCCATATCTGTAAATGATTGAGATGAAAACAAAGTCTTCGACCTTCTTAGAAGTAAGACTGGATAATGGCCGAGCTTCCACCCATTTCGTAAAATAGTCCACATCAACAATCAAATGAGTTACACCTCCTACCCCCTTCATAAATGGACATAAAAGGTCAAGTCCCCACTGAGCAAATGGCCAAGGTGCTATCAGAGTAATGAGCTCTTCTGCAAGCTAGTGAATTAGATGTGCGAAGAACTGACATTTCTGACACCTCTGTACGAACTGGGTAGCATCTTTATACATGTTGGGCCAGTAATATCCTTGTCTAAGGACTTTATGAGCCAAAGTTCAAGCGCCAATGTGACTTCCACAGACACCTTCATGCACCTCCCGAAGTGCGTATTCAGCCTCATAAAGGTTCAAGCAGCAGAGTAGAGGGAGTGAGAAAGATCTCTTATAGAGGACTTCATTAACAAGGGTGTATCGAGATGCTTTTTTCCTCAACCTCATTTCTTCTTGCTTATCCGTAGGCACTATGCCATCTCGTAAAAATGAGATAATTGGATCTGTCTAGCTTGGTGTACTAGGATCTGTGCTGATCTCCATTATCTTTGGCTTTAAGAAGCTAGGCTCGTCTAGAATTTCAACAACGATCGATCTGGAGCTTTGGTTGCCATAAGAAACAAATTTGGAGAGGGAGTCTGCTTGCTCATTTTCAGCCCGAGGTATTTTGCTCAAATGGAATTTCTGGAATTTAGATTTCAGCTCGGCCACCAGAATTGCATACTTTATCATAATAGGATCAACCACTTCACAGACTGAGTTGACCTGATTGACTACTAGCTGTGAATCACTGTATACTTGTATTAATGTAACTTTCAGTTCGATGGCTAATTGTAAGCCAAGTAGCAGAGCCTCATATTCAGCCATGTTGTTAGTGGCATCAAAATTGAATTTCAAAGCGTGTTCACTTCGGTACCCTTCGGGGCTGAGGAGGATTGCACCAAGTCTTGAACCCTTACTACTAGATGCTCCATCAACATACAAAATCCAACTGTCCAGCTCGGGTTGAGAATTAGTGTGAGCCGAGGTGCATTCTACTATAAAATCAGCAAGAGCCTGAGCTCGGATTGTTGACCTCTACTGGAATGTTATCTCAAATTCTCCCAGTTCAACTGCCCATTTGATCAATCTTCCTGAGCATTCTGTAAAATTTGTCTGAGTGGCTGGTCCGTGAGGACTATGATTGGGTGCAACTGGAAATATGGTCTTAGTTTCCTGGCCAAGGTGACAACGGCTAAGGCTGCTTTCTCAGCAATAGAGTATCTCATTTTCGCTCCGTGTAACACACTACTGGTGTAATAAACTGGCTTCTGCTGCTTCCCCTCTTCCCTCACTAGCACAGAACTGATGGCTTCATCTGATATGCTGAGGTACAAGTAAAGGATTTCTCCATCATTGGCTTTTGTCAGCAAAGGGGGTGAGCTAAGATAAGACTTCAGCTCGTCAAATGCAGCTTGGCATTCTGAATTCCATTCGAACTTCTTTTGTTTACCAGATTCATCCTTTTGGGCTGCCAATCTCATGATCTTGAAGAATGGTAGGTATTTATCTGCTGATTTTGAGATAAATCTATGAAGAGTTGCCACTCTCCCTATCAACCTCTATACATCTTTTATTGACTTCAATGGTTCCATCTCGGCCATTGCATTGATCTTCTCAGGGTTAACCTCAATTCCCCTTCTAGACACCATGAAACCTAGAAATTTTCCAAACTCCACACCGAAGATGCATTTTGCTAGGTTCAACCTCATTCTGTTCTTTCTGAGATTGTTGAATGTCTCCTCGAGGTCAATTAAATGATCTTCAGCTTTCAAACTCTTCACCACTATGTCATCAATATAAACTTCCAGATTCCGGCCTATTTGAGCTCGGAACACGATGGTAACCATCTTCTGGTAAGTGGCACCTACGTTCTTCAAGCCGAAGGGCATCATCACATAACAATAGATTTCATCACTAGCATAGAACGATGTTTTTTCTTCATCCTCAAGAGCCATTGGAACCTGGTGGTAGTCAGAATATGCATCCAAGAGGCTTAATCTCTCGTTTCCAGAAGCTACCTCAACCAGCTTATTGATGTTTGGCAATGGGTAACAGTCTTTTGGACATGCTTGGTTGAGGTTAGTGTAATCGATACACATCCGCCATTTGCCATTCGCCTTCTTCACCAACACAAGATTGGTGATCCATTCACAGTAATCGACCCGTCTGACGAAGCCAGCTTGTAAGAGCTTTTCAACTTCTTCTTTGATGACCTTTAACCCCTCCCCCCAAAAGAGGCGTCGCTTCTGAGCCACTAGTTTCTTGAGTGGATTAGTGTTGAGTTTGTGTTGCGATACCGAGGTGGGAATTCTCGGCATGTCTGCTGAGGTCCATGCAAAAACATCTCTGTTGGCTTGGAGAAAGGTTATCAGCTCTGTTCTCTCCTTAGGCTTCAATTAAGTTCCTATCTGTGTTTTCCTATTTGGATATGTTTCATCAATTTGTACCTCCTCAACATCTTCACCCTGAGCAGCTCGAGTTTCATCCTCAGGTCAGTTATCAAGAATTCCAACCCCCATCACTTGTCGATTATCATGGGTTCCGATGGCGGGTTCTCTACTGGTTGATCCTTGTTTTTCTGTGGTCTTGTAACCGAAGTGAGATAGCAGTGTCTGGCCACTTCCTGGTTACCTCTGAGTGTTGCAATTCCTATGGGGGTTAGAAACTTCATGCAGAGATGAGATTGAGAGATCACAGCTTGGATCTCCGTTAATGTGGGTCGGTTAATGACAACGTTGAAAGAGGAAGGCATCTTGACCACCAGAAACCAAACTGAAGAAGTCACATAGGTCCAACCGCTTCTAAAGGCAACATTCATAGTTAGGACCCCTTTGACTGGAACTGGTTGGTTATTGAAGCCATATATAGGACCATCATAACGCTATAGTAGAGCTGGGTCGAGCTCTAAGCTCTCAAAACAGTGATAATACATGATGTCAGGTGCACTGCCAGTATCAACAAGTACACGCTAGACTTGACAATTATTGATCATTACTGAGATAACCAAAGGGTCATTGTGAAGTGTTACCACCCCTTCAAAATCAGCAATTGCAAAAGTGATCGGTTGATCTTTCCAGTCAGCATCATCAAATTTCCTTTTCTGAGCTCGGTTCTGGTGCTTGACCTCTCTGACATATAACTTCCTTTGCTTGGAGCTCATCCCCCCGGCTTCCAATCCTCCTGTAATCATGTGTATAATTCTAGCTAGTGGTGGAAGTGGAGGTTGGGCTTGTGGATGCCCTACTCCTTGTCTGTTTGGTGGATTACGGATTCCTTGTTGATGCCCTACTCCTTGGGGCTGTATCCCCTGTTCTCTGACAAATCTTTACTACTCAGCTCTCTGAATGTATTCATTTAACATTCCTTTCTGGGCAAGACTTTCCAGCTCGGACCTCAGGCTGTTGCACTGCTCTGTTGTATGACCGTGATCTTGATGAAAATCACAATATATAGTATGGTCTCGGCTAGCAGCAGCAGTTCTCATTGGACCCGGACGCCTTAAATCCATCTTGTTCTTAATCTGCATGAAAATCTGTGACATTGGCAAGTTAAAAGGGGTCCAAGCAACTGGGGGTTTACCTGTAGACTGTTGTGGGGGTGCTAAGTTCGGCCTTCCGAATCTTGGTGTGGAGGTCGACATCGGACCTCGGTTTTGTTCTGGCCGCATCCGTTTCCTACTCGAATTCTCCTCCCTCCAGTCTAGGTTTTGGTTCTTAGGGGGAATTGGGTTCTACTACAGGGCATATTCCTCAGCAATTATGAATTTCAGAGATCTATCATTCACCTCGCTAAAGGTGGTGGCAGGATGCTTAAGCAAACTATCTCTGAATCAATCATGTTTAAGACCTCATATTACAGCTGCAATTCCTACAGCCTGGTCGAAGGAGCTAACTTCCAGTACCGCATCATTGAATCTGCTCATAAAATTCTTCAAAGATTCTCCATCCCTCTGTTTAACTCGCATCAACTCAGAAGTAGTTTTCCTAATCAACCTTCTACTGGAAAACTTTGTGGCAAAAGTAGATGTCATTTCTGTATAAAAGCTGATTAACCTCGGGGGCAGACTGTAATACCAGGTTCGAGCATTACCTCGGAGAGTAGAGGGAAAGATTTTACACATCAATGCGTCAAAGGCGTTCTAAGCTTGCATGCAAGAGTAGAAAGCATGTAGGTGATCATCGGGATCCTTCGTTCCATCGTAAGTCTCAAGTTGAGGTATTTTGAAGCCAGCAGGGTAGGGTTCCAGTGTGATGTTGGTGTTTAGAGGGTGGGGTATGGAGTCAGTAGCATGGAGTGGGGGTGGGGCACCTCGCTATTTAGCTACTAGCTTTTCTAAGCTGTTTAGACGTTGAGTGACATCATTAGGGAGGGGTTGTTGAGCTGGTGCTATGTGAGACTGACCCTGAGATTCACTAAGAGCAGAAGCATGCTGAACTGGTTCAGGGTTTTGTTGTGGAGGTGGGGGTTGTGGAGTAGGGTTAAGTAAATTGATGAGGGGATCACCAGGGTTGTTCCGGGCTAAGAGCTGAGCCAGTACTAGCTGAAAGACACCAAACTGTTGTTGCATGGCAACAAGCTGAGCTACAACTACGTCTTATTTGGCAGCAGAAGCTAAGTTGTGAGTTGAGTTATGTGGTTGGTTTTCATCTCCTCCTTCTGCATGATCACCAAGAAGGAACGTAGTTGGGATCGGAGGTGGGAGGTGAGGTGGAAGGTTGCTAGGGACCTGACCTCATCCAAGAGGCTGAGATGAGTTTCCAACACGAACTAATCGAGTGTTAACCATGATGAGAGCAACAAGGGAGCTTTCAGTTCGATTTCCCACAGACGGCGCCAAATGTAATTGCACCAAACCAGAAGTCCTTCCTCAGTCCGCGTCCGCACTCTGGATTAACCTGCAAAGCCTCGAGGCTGAACTCGGGGTAAACACTCTGATGCTTAAGTCAGCAATAATCAGGGCTACCTTTAGAGCAGAGATAAAAGGAGCTTAGGGTTGGTTTCAATCACCTTTTTGACGTGGCCCTTGGGGGGTATTTATAGGCTCTAGTAAGGAACCCACGTGGCATTCCAAGCAAGATAATCGGAGCCTGACGTGTCTATCCAGATGGTTATTTTGGGACTGGGAATTTGAGAGATATTCAGATGCAAGGATGTCCATCATAATTGCTGTACAGCTCATCATAAAGAATTAGGTGTGGGCATGTTCATTGTCACTGTCATCAGCTGTTTGACCAGGAAACTTTGGAGTTATCTTTCACTTCGGTCATAAAGGAATTATTGTAGTAGTCTGAGGTTGGGTACCTCGGACCTGTCCTTACAAGTACGTATTTAGTTGGCAATCACATGGTATGTTTACCTGCTCCCTTATGAGTCAGTGTTTTGACTTGGTGTTCCGGTTCCAGGAAAACACCGTCGTTTTATCTTCTCTTTGTATCTCTCTTGGATCTAGAAATACGAAATAAAAAGTATATAGAGAAGTGAAATATAGTCCGTCATTTTGTATTCTCTTTGTCTGAGTGGATTTGCATAATTGGATTGTTCTGATTAATTTTGTTGGCCACAATTCACACCAATTAACTTATTTTAAGTTTAAAATCTGTCTTTCTTCATAAAGCAAAGATATATAAAACATTCTAGACTTCCAACTTAATTGCAACATAATAACATCCACACGGTACAAGGTGGTATGGGCTAGCTTGTACTCAATGATTGTACAAGAACTAAGAGTTATTCAAGTCTAGAGGACTAAAATGACTACGAAGTCTTACGCATGCAAGAACGATGTAAATATAGATTGACTACAAACTATGTACAAGAATAGGATTGCCGTTAAAAAGCTTCAACAACTTGATATCTTGAATAACACCAGATCTTGAAAGTAGTCACTAGCTTGGAATGATAATGATCAACGAAATAAAGTGACCTTAGCCAATGAGGGTTGATGCAGAGAAGGGACACCATTAACAGAAAGAAAACCAAATATGCTGGCCAAAAACTTGCAAGAAAAGCAGTAAGATCAATTTCATACCATTTCCCTTTAGTTGCATCCGATGGTGATGATTTTAAACTCGGTGTCTCAATATCATTGATGCAGCTTTTCTCTAAAGGCGGCCCGCAAAGAAACTGGTTTCCTTCATAGCTGCTCTTGTCAAACGTTGTAAGCTGTGGTTTCATCATTGGAAGTGGAATCTCTCCAGATAAGTTGTTGTATGAGACATTGAAGACTGCCAAGAAGCTTAGATTGGCTAACTCTGGAGGGATTTTACCGATTAGATTGTTGCAGCAAAGGTCCAAGCTTTCAATATTTGCTAGCTTTGACAAAGGAATCGGAATATGACCCATCAACTGGTTATGAGATAAGTTTAAAGCATGAATATGTGTGAGTGTTCCGAGCTCTTGAGGGATTTCTCCGGTTAGATCATTACAGGAGATGTCTAGAGCAGACATGAAATTTAGTGTTTTACCTTTGTAAGAACTCCCTATGTTTTTATTAACCAAATAAATCTCACTTACTCCTATAGCCTCAACATCTATGAAGAAGTTCAGATTTTTCTTCAAGAGATCTCCATACATGCGATTTTGATCAGTGAACAAGATGTCATATGAGATTAGATGTTGTGCAAGAGTTTCACCATAATTCTCTATCACCCCAAAGGATAAGTTTTGTAAACAGGAAGGTATTGTTCCAGAGAATGAGTTGCTAGAAAGATCCATTTTGTTTATATTTTCCAATAAACACAATGCCTCTGGAATCAAACCCTTGAAATGATTATTTCCCAACAAAAGAATTTTCAGATTTAAAAACGTACCAATTAGGTCAGGAATGAAGCCGGACAAGCTGTTATCTTTGAGATTCAACACAGAGAGGCTACTTGAAGAATTAGGAAGAAAATCTTGCAATAATCCTGTGAACTTGTTTCCTTCTAAATGAATCTCAACTATGGTGGTGAAATCAATGCAGGAGGGTAAAGGACCGGAAAGAAAATTATGAGAGAGGTCCAGAAAAAACAATGGGGACATAAGTTGTTGGCATGGAAATTGGCCCTCAAAAGAGTTATTCCTCATTGAAATTGCCCAGCTCACTGTATTGATCCAAGTGGGAATTGGACCTGTCATGTTGTTGTTGCTAACATCTAATATGGCTAATGTCTCAATCTTCACATTTGATAGGTTTCCAGTGAATTCATTATTGTTTAGCTCTAGCCGCATCAAATTACTCAAGTTGAATTCAGATGAAAAGAATTTGCCACCAAGTTTATTGTGCGATAATAACAATTGTTGCAAATTGGTACAACTTGTAAGCAGCTCTTTAGGTACTTCTCCTAGGAAATTATTGAAGGCCAAATCCAACCCAAACAAATCTTGCATGCTTCCCAGACTACTTGGGAGAGCACCTCCAAGTTGATTCCAAGACAAATTAAGATACTGTAAGTTAGGAAGTTTGTCCCCAATATCCTTAGGTAACTTCCCAATAAAATGATTGTTTGAGAGATCCAACCAAACCATATGCATTTGATATGATGGCAAATAGATTAATTGACCAGCAAAAGAGTTATTCCTGAGATTCATAAATTTGAGGTTAGAATTGTTTTGCATCAGCCAAACAGGAAATTCTCCTTTCAACTTGTTGTGAGAGAGATCAATTACTCTCAACCATCGTTGGTGGAAAAGAAACTCTGGAATACTGCTTATACTCAAATCAGAGAGTACCAATGCCTTAAGTTGAAACATCGGATTGGACCAACCAAGACTTTGAGCATCAATTTGTAGTTTATCTTTGTAACCTGTGAGCATGAATACCTCAAGCTTGGAATAATTTCCAATATAGCTAAAGGAGTATAAGCCTTGGAAATTGTTGTGACGAAGATCAATGAATTCAAGGGATGATGGTAATCTTTGTAACAAATATGAGGAAAGGTTTCCGGTGAAAAGGTTGTCAGAGATATCTAAAAGTTTGAGAGACGTCATATTGTTTAGGCATGGAGGAAGTGTCCCTTCAAAACTATTTTGGCTGAGATCCAACTCTTGAAGCCTTTTTAAACCACACAATCCTGCCACAAAAGACATAACTTATTACTAAGAATCTATATTGGCCTTTTTTTCATTTGTCAAAAATTTTACTCAAAATGAATAAATCAACTAGACTAAAATGTAGTCATAATAAAGTTGAAAAGCCAAACTATAAGGTTTTGGAAATGAAATAATAGAGGCAAAAGTCAAGAACTAATCATGGCACTAGCATTTATCCTTATAGTTTGAGCAAAGACTCATATACACCGTCGAAGTTGATTAGGAGAAATTAATTCTTCCTTGTCAAAAATAGAAAACAAACCCAATTAAAGTTGCATCTAATGTTCAAATCTCTTATTCAATCCTATAATTGCACGCAAGGTTGTTAAAATCGTGATTTTATCTACCTAAACTCATTTTAGTTAGATAAAATCAAAATCGTAAAATCGAATCAATAAAATTGAGAGTTTACTAAATTTAATAAATAAATAATAATAATTTATACTTTTATATTAATATAACTAAAATTCAACAATAAAATTTAGTTCATTTTCATTCTAAAAATGCAATCCTTTTCTCCCTAGCGTTTCTTCCGTACACTGCTTTTAGGGTTGAGAGCAGTGGTGGCGGCTTGGGTTGGGAGCAGTGGCGACGGTTTTTCCCGAAGGTTTCTCTTCGGCATAGGAGTCCTTCATCCGTTCTTTCTTCTTACCCCTCCCTTCCTCCTCTTGATCTCCTCCTTCCTCTTGTTGCTGTCTTGCTTTGGAAACTCCAACCCAAGGGACCACAAGGTAGCGACGTTTTGGGTTTTCTAGAGTTTACATTTGTTGATTTTCGAAGGCTGCGATTAGAATTGATCTTGCTGGTGAAGTGGGTTTCTTTTATTTAACGAGCAAGAATCTCGCTTTGGTACATCTCCACGGATGGGATCTTGGTGGGGGTTGAATTTTGTGAATCTGGTTCACACCAGCTCCTGATCAACTAGCCAATTGCTGAAGGAAAAGGATGCTATTAGTAAGGCCGGCTATGGTCTGTGTGGGAAGCTTGATTTTCAAGTCAGCAAAAGGGCCCTAGTTTCCTTAATGAGTTTCAACAGCATGGGTTTAAAGAGGATCGACAAAGATGGGAACATGATTGGGAGTATATGAAGGCAACTGGGGGGCCTTGTGCTTGTCAGGAAAAGGCCCATACCCCTCTTGGTTGTTTTTCTTCAAGAACAAGTAAGGCAGCAACTTGTGGGTTGAGACTATTTGTTGCTGGAATCCCTTGCTCTCCCCAAGAAGCTGGTTAAATAGGTGAGGATGTCCAGTAGTTCTTAATGCTCATAGTGACTCCCATTTCTATATTAGTAATCCTATTTAACTCATATAACGATTGTAAATTCAATTCCTAGTTGCAGATCGCTCTTTTTGCTTAATTGTCTATATCCGTCATGAGCATAGTTTAAGTTTGTTACTAGTGCTGTAGGTCATGCTTTTGAATTTATCCTAAGGTTATTTTGATTTTGGCTATATATCATGAGATGGAGATTCTGTTTAATTTCTTATTACTTAATATATTTCTCTATTTCCCATAAAAAAAATTCAACAATAAAAAATCAAGGTTAAATGCTAAATTTGGTCCCTCAACTTTATAGAGTTGCACTTTTTTGGTCCCTCAACAATTTTTTGCACTTTTTTGATCCCTCAACTCTAAGGAATGCACAATGTTGGTCCTTCCGTTAATTAAGCATGACGTGGCTATTAAATAATATCATGTTGCATTTTCTTTTAATTCTTTTGATGATGTGGCAATATCATATATTATAATTATATTACATAAATAAATAAAAATGCCACATCAAATTAATATTTGTATTTTAATTAAAAAAAATTAAAACAAACAAAATTACCTTATTACCCTCCTTCTTCCCCTTCTTTCTTTCTCTTTCTCTTTCTTTCTTTCCTACCCACCGAACCCAGATAGAACCCAACAGTTGGGTTCGATGGAACCCAAATCAATTGGGTTCCGTTGAACCCACCTGTTGCGTTCAGTCAAAACCCAGCTGCCCTCCTTCTTCCCCTTCTTTCTTTCTCTTTCTCTTTCTTTCTTTCCTACCCATCAAACCCAGATAGAACCTAGCAGCTGGGTTCGATAGAACCTAGATCAACTGGGTTCCGTTGAACCCAGCTGCTAAGTTCCATTGAACCCAGCTGTTGGGTTCGATCGAAACCCAGCACATACTTTTTTATCATTTTTGCCAAGTTGTTAGATCCAGAGGCTTCTTGGGGCAAGGTTTGTTGATTTTGAACTTCCTCATCATGGGATTCTCTTCTTTGATTGATTCCTTTTGTTTGACTATGTTCCAAGCTTTGGTAATGGGTTTCATTTTTTGCCTGTTTTTGGATACGTTAGTAGTTGCCGTAGAATGGTTGTTTTTGATACTTAATTCATGCTCTTTTCCATGATAATCCATTGATGGGTTCACTAATTTTGTGTTGAAATTAGTTTTTGGTAGATAATCATGTGTGAATTGGACTTTGTATTGGTATAATTTAAATTACGAATTTTTTTGTTATTATTATTATTATTATTATTTGGGGGATAGGATCAATTGGGAGATGTTTTGCATTGGATTCGGCAAGTGGTAGCTCTTGTATGCAGTTTGCTATGGGGTGCAATACCTTTGGTTGGGTATCGACGAACCCAACAAACCTAGTTGTTCAATGAAATTCAGCTCTATTGATTTACAATTTGATTGTATTTTTATTAGAATTTGATTAGGGTTTGATTGATATTGTTTATTGAGGAATTAATTTGATGGAGTGGAGATGAGAGAATATTAAGAGAAGAAGAAGAAAGGTTAAATGCTATATTTGGTCCCTCAACTTTAGTGAGTTGCACATTTTAGTCCCTCAATAATTTTTTGCACTTTTTTTATCCCTTAACTATACGAAATGTACTCCGTTAATTCTTCTGTTAATTTGGGCTGTTAACTCGCTCATGTGGCATTTTTTATAATTTATTTTATGACGTGGCAAAAATAATTTTAAAAAATGTTGATCTGAAATTTTTTTTAAGCCACGTTAGTGCCAACTCACTGCCCACTCATCAACTAATTTTGCCTTAATAAAAAAATAAAAAATTACAAATTTACCCTTCTCCCTTTTTTGATCCATCTTCTTCCCCTCTTTCGATCATCTTCTTCCTTTCTTCTTTTTCTTTTTCTTTCTTCCTCTTCTTTCTTCCTCTTCTTCCTCTATGTTTGTTGGGTTCGGTGGAACCCAGCAACTGCGTTCGAGGAACCCCGCAAACTGGGTTCGAGGAACCCAGATCTGCTGGGTTCGGTGGAACCCAGTTCTGGGTTCGGTGAACCCAACTCCACTTTTTTGTTTTTTTGTTTTTTGTTATATGTTGATTTGCGTAGAGATTATCTAAGACATTATATGTTTGTTATATGTTTGTTATATGTTTGTTATATGTTCAAAATGGAAATGGAAAGAATAGAAGCAGTTGGACAATGAAGCAATTCTTAGTGGGTTTTCATTTGTTTGGCTAGAAAATGGTATAGTTTGGGTGTTTGGATGCTGAGAAAATGCTTTGAATTTGTTTGGTTGGCGAGATTGGTTACTGAGAAACTATCATGTTCATGAAAGAAAGAAAATTTGATGAGAAAATGGTGATTTAATTATAAATTAATTTA
>BPVZ01000157.1:548320-561682 GCA_020521535.1 Rubroshorea leprosula | reverse complement strand
ACTTTAATTAATTATTCAATCATAAAAAATCTCTTTTTATTATTTATTTATTTTTAAAAATATTATAAATAAATACAAATATTATCATTAAATCTTTAATTTTAAGGAAAAAATGAAAAAAACGAGAACTAGTTTTGGACAGGGGGAGTATTACACTTCAAACTTTGCTGAATTTTCAGAGGACATTTACTTGAATTTTTCCATTAGTTCTAGGCTTCTAGCATTATTTTATTTTATTTTATTTTTTAGGTCTTAACTCAGAAAAAGGGGAGTCTAAAAAACAAGGGACAACTAACCAAAGAAAAAAAAAACAATTGGGCGAAATTTTTCTGGTTTTTTTTTTTATCAACCAAAAAAAGTTATTATAAAAAAGAATAGAAGAGGTACTCTAACCCATAACATTACAACAAATTACATGTGTGCAAAACACGCAAGACAAATCATGAAGTTCCACGGAGGCAATCTCAAGAAAGAAAAAGGACGCAAGAAACAAATCTCGCATGAATATCCAAAATACCTCCATTTCTAGAGCAAGATCATTTATGTTGCAATTTTTTTGCCAATTCACACGCTTGGATAGGGGAAGCATACCAATGATCCATCAATAGTTCAGGCCATACTGTAGCTTTAAGCCATTGAAAGGTTTGGTGTTTGATCAATTCCATGATCTTCCCTTTGAGTTTTGAACTTGCTTTAAATATCACCTCATTTCTCCATAGTCACATAAGCCATATTGTTGCAAACCAGACCACCATCTAGGCTTCCTTTATGGATCAATTAGTAAAGAGCCTTGAGTGTTGATCCAAATGTTGCCATCCTTTTTCATGGGGTGTGATAGCAATACCCACCATTTGTAGCTAGATGACCAAACGTTGAAAGCTATAGAGCAAGTGAAAAGGATGTGGTTTGAGCTTTCAACCCCCACCCCACACAAGACAAACATGGCAAATCTTCGAAATTACTCAAAATCCCTCTTTTCATTAGATTTTCCTTCGTTGGAATTTTGTTCTGTATCACTTTCCACACAAAAGCAGATATCTTCAATGGCACCCTTCTATTCCAAACCATCCTATAATCTCTAAGCTACTCCAAACTAGTCTTAGAAGTTAGCAAGTCATAAGCAGAGCTGACAAAGTACTTTCCTTTTAGATCTTAATTCCAAACCCATCAATCTTCAGTGCCATGGGATAGGTGTTTCCTTTATAATGTAGCCTGTAACTCCTACAAAAGATCAGATTCCCAAATAAAAAGATTTCTTCTCCAACTCCACTTCCAAGTCCATGACCTATCTCTCCATTCTCCCATTTCAAAAACTAACATCCTTTTATTTGTTGCTAGACTAAGCAATCTATTAAAACCAACCTTGAATGGATCACTCCCCAGCCATTTGTCATGCCAAAACAGTATGTTAGAGCCCTCCCTCACCATTTTTATAATATTTTCCCAAAACCACCCTTCTTTATTTATAAATGAAGTGTCTATTTTACATAGATCCTTCCTCCAATTAGAACTACTAGCATCCCAAAGTCCTCCCTCCCATATCTTAGATCTATTTATTTTATATTTAGCCTATATCACCCTTCTTCATAATGTTTCTTTATCCTCTAAGAGCCTCCATCTCCATTTTCCAAGTAAAGCCTAATTAAAGCAACCTAAGTTCTTCACTTCAAGTCCACTTGCCAACCTATTCCTACAAATTTTTTCCTATCCAACCCAAGCAACCACATTCTTCTCTTCACTACCACCCCATAGGAATCTTCTTTGAATTAAAGATAGTAAATTAATTACCTTTTTGGGTACTTTGAGGATTGAAAAGTAGTAGATAGGGAGACTTGAGAGGATAGAATTTAGGAGAACAATCCACCCACCGAAGGATAGAGAATCACAACACTAAGATGCAAGTTTCCTTCTAAAACAATCAATTACGGGGGCCGAGTGCTAATTTCTTCTCTCTGTCAACAATGCTATCGTATACGAGTGTGGTGGTTTAGCTGGAAATGCCGGAGATGGGTGGCAGAGGCTTGCCGAAAAAGAAAGATCCACCACCTAAGGGTGGTGCTGCAACAAAAACAATTGATCTGAAAGATGATAATGGGGAGCAAAATAGCATCTCAGTTAAGGAAACCAACAAAGAGCAAACTGAGGTCGTGAAGCTTGTTGCTCGCGATCCAAACCAGATGGGTCTCCAAATTGAGGAATCAGGGCGTTTGAGTCCAGATCTAGGGGGGAAAGAAGGGGACGCTGAAGGAATTTTGCTAAACATAACAGTTTCGACGCAAGGCCAGAGGAAAAGCAGAGTCAATGCTGGTCCCAGGGATGGAAGAGCAGATAAGGGGAAGAGCGAGGCCGGCCCCATGGAAGGGAAAGTAGCGAAGGGGAAGAAAGGAGTGTGCTTGGAGACGCACCCTTCTATCATCTAGATGAAGCAACCTTTTGGGGAAAAGGATGCTGGTTCTCCATCCGGTACGGCAATGTCTCCTAGTGCTCGGTGGAGTGACTTGATTGAGAAGGAGAAAGGGGAATTTCACCCATCCCTAAAGCAGAAGCCACTGCGTAGTTGTGCTTCGGTTATGGAAGGGAATAGGGATATCAGTAAAGGATGGGATTTTCAATACGTAAAACCTCAAGATCCAATTGGTGCTGTGGTTATTACTGAGGATGAGTGGGTTAAAGGGTCAAAGATTTGGGAGAATGCTCTTGTTGGGTATGTTCTGGGATTTAAACCTGATTTTAAGGATGTATCTAATTTTGTGAATAGCAGGTGGAGGGAATTCCAAGTGCCAAAGGCATTTATGCTGCGAAATGGAGTTTTCTTATTTGATTTTGGTAATGGAGATGCAAAGCAGGCGGTGCTAGAGAGGCGATGGACATTTAATGGGCACCCTTTGATTTTGAAACTGTGGACTCCAGATTTTGATCTTGACAATTTGGATATCGGTAAGATTCCTGTCTGGATCCAATTTCCTGAACTCCATTTGAGTCTTTGGAACCCTGAGAGCTTAGGAAAGCTAGCAAGCTATGTGGGAGTTCCTATTGCAACTGATGCATTAACAACTAAAAGGCAAAGAGTGGCTTATGCTCGTATGCTAGTAGAGATGGAAATCATGGACACTCTGCCCTGTGTAGTTCCTATTATTGGTCCTAAGGGTGTGTTCCAGCAGCCCGTGGTCTTTGAATGGGAGCCTGTCAGATGTGGTAAATGTAGAAACCTAGGGCATGAAAAGAGAAATTGTACTGCTAAGGCAAAAATGGTGTGGGTTCCAAAAAAACCTGCCGAGGAGTAGGTGGTAAATCAGATAGTTGGCACGAAGTCTTCTGAGGGGAATGATGAATTATGTGCTGGTGAAGTGCAAACTGCTACTAATTCAGCAAATGTGAAGCAGAGTACACTTTCACATACTTCTAGAACTGATAGTGGAAAGCAATGAGCAAAGTCCAGTGCAACTGGAAGTGGGAGTTATGAAGTCAGTGAATCTGCAGAGTGAGACTAGTACTGGCATAGGGGATAAAGAGATGATGCAAAAGGCAGCAGGGGGAGAATCTTCTGTAAGTAAATCTTTCTCATGATATATCTTTCTTTATGCAATGTGAGGGGTTTGAATGACCCTATAAGACAAGTAGATGTTAAGAAGTTTATACTTTCAAATAAAGTTCAGTTTATGGCTTTATTAGAAACTAGAGTGAAGCAAGAGAATAGTAGTCGAGTTGTGCAAACTTTTGGTAAGCAATGGGGATGGTTGAATAATTATAACTCTCATCCTAATGGTAGAATTTGGATATTATGGAATAAAACAGATTTGAGGGTGACTGAAGTAATACAAACAGACCAATTGCTACATGTTGAAGTATGCTCTACAGTTGGGGATGTTAAATTTTTGTGCACAATTGTTTATGCTTTTAATACTTTTGATGGTAGAGTAGCATTATGGGATCAAGTTAGAGCTCTAGACGTTGAAAATGTGCCATGGATAATTTCTGGAGATTTTAATACAACTCTAAATTATGGTGAAAGGGTGAAACCTAGTGGAGTTATTTGGGGAGATACCTCTGAGCTCAAGGATTTTGTCAGTAGAATGGAGGTTTTTGATTTGCAATTTTCAGGTGCTTTCTTCACTTGGAGTAATAAGCAAGGGGAAAATGACAGGTTATGGTGCAAGCTGGACAGGGTAATGGCTAATTCAACATGGGTTAGTGCATTCCCAAATACTTCTGTTATCTTTCTAAATCCACAATCCTCAGATCACTCACCCTCTTTAGTGACTGTGGATGTATTGATGAACAAGAAACCAAAGCCATTTAGATTTTGCAATGCTTGGTCTAAGGATGAAACCTTCCTTGATCTGGTTAGGGAAGCTTGGAGTGTGGATATTCAAGGATGCCCTATGTTTGTTGTAGTGCAGAAATTGAAATTGGTAAAACAGAAGATGAAGCAGCTGCATAGAAATAGATATGGAAATTTGGAGGGAAGAATAAAAGATATGGTAGCAGAGCTACAAAATGTTCAAGCTTCCATGCAAAATGCTTTATTTGATGAGACTTTGGCTGCAAAGGTAAAGGAACTTCAGCGTGAATTAACTAAGCTTGAGAGAGCAAATCTGTCCGTAATTGCCCAGCGAGCTAAAGTAACTTGGCTAAAGGAGATGGACTCTAATTCTGCTTATTTTCATGCTAAAGTAAAGGAGAGACAGCATAGAAGTGTTATTAACTCCATCCTGAACAGTGAAGGAGTTAGAGTGACTTAGCCTGCACTTATAGAACAAGAGTTTTTAATGTTCTATCAAAACTTGTTTGGAAAGGCAAAAGAAGGTGTTCAAGCAGTTGATATGAATGTTATTCGCAGGGGCGAAGTGTTAACTACTGAAGAGTCAGAAGAGTTATGCAAGCCATTTACTGCTAGGGAAGTGGAAACTGCCCTATTTTCAATTCCTTCTAACAAGTCACCAGGGCCTGATGGATTCACTTCAGGGTTCTATAGAGCAGCCTAGTCAATAATTAAAAATGATGTCATGGCTGCTGTGTTGGATTTCTTTGACAGTGGGAAAATCCTCAAGAAAATTAATGCCACCAATATTACTATTATTCCGAAGGTGAGTTGCCCAAATGTTGTAAGTGATTATAGGCCAATAGCTTATTGTAATGTCATCTACAAGGTGATATCAAAGCTCTTAACCCAGAGGATTAATGAAGTGCTGAGCATGCTGGTTAGTAGTAATCAAACTGCATTTGTGAAAGGCAGATCTATAACGACAAATTTATTGATTTGCCAAGATCTAGTGAGTAACTATCATAGAAGTAGGGGGCCAACTAGATGCTTAATGAAAATTGATCTACAAAAAGCATATGATTCAGTGGATTGGGGTTTTGTAAATGCAATGTTAAGAGGGCTGAAGTTCCCTGATAGATTCATTAACTGGCTTATGCTTTGTGTTTCTACTACCATATTTTCTATATTGATAAACGGACAGCCAAAGGGTTATTTTCAGGGGCAACGAGGGCTTCGACAAGGTGATCCAATCTTGCCTTATCTATTTGTGCTAGTGATGGAATATCTCACAAGGAAATTGAAGGAGTTAGATATGCAGGAGAAGTTTATATATCATAGCAAGCATCGAGTGATGCAACTTACGCACTTGATCTTTGCATATGATATTATGCTTTTTTGTAAGGCTAATAAGGAGTCCATTGTTTTGATGATGCAAAAGTTTGAGGAGTTTTCCCGAGTCTCTGGGTTGGAAGTGAATAGAATGAAGAGCCAAGTTTTCTTCAGTGGTGTTAGAGAAGGGCAGAAAGTTGCTTTAATTCAGAAGCTGGGTTTTGCTGAGGGACAGCTTCCAGTTAGATATTTGGGGTTGCCTTTGAATTCAAGAAAGTTGTCTCCTGGGGCATGTCAACCTATTATCGATAAAATTCATCAGAGAATTGGCTCTTGGGAAACGAAATTTCTTTCATATGCAGGTAGAGTTCAACTAGTTAACTCTGTTTTATTCCACATTCAAGTTTTTTGGAGTAGAGCTTTATTGATTCCTAAGAGAGTGTTAAAGTTAATTGATGTTGCTTGTAGAAATTTCATTTGGTGTGGTAAATGGAATTATAATGCAATGTCTCTTGTAGCATGGGATGATGTATGTGTGCCAAAGAAAGAAGGGGGACTAGGGGTGAAGCAGTTGCTGCATTGGAATAAGGCAGCATTACTCAAATTGGTTTGGAATATATGTCAACATCAAAAGTTGCTATGGGTTAAGTGGGCACAGGTGGTGTTATTGAGGGGTGAAAATTTTTGGAAGGTTAAAATCCCAACAGATTGTGCTTGGACATGAAGGCAAGTTTTAAAACTTCGCCCTCTACTGAAAAATATCATTTGGTTGCAAGTGAGAGATGGAAGACAAGTGTCACTATTCTATGATTGGTGGGCAGGTGAGTTAAGGTTTTGTGAGTTGATCTCAAAGGATGAGATTGCTGTTTGAGGCCATGACCTTATAGTTAGTGAGTGGTGGGATGGTTTAGATTGGACCATTCCAGATAGTTTTGTGAGAAGACATCCCATGCTTGTCCAGATTATTAGATGTCAAAAACTATCTCAACAAGTGGACAAGGCTGTATGGAAACATGCAAAGAATGGTTTGTTTACTATTTCAAGTTGCTATGAGTTCCTAAGAGTGAAACGCCCTAAGGTAGAATGGCATCATATTGTCTGGGCAGGGTGCATTTTCCCGCAACATAGCTTCATCTTTTGGTTGGTATTGCGAGGTAGACTAAAAACTAGAGATTTGCTAACAAGTAGAGGTATGAGAATTGAGAAAGGGTGCTGCTTGTGTGGTAGATATGATGAAACTTGTGAGCACCTGTTTTTTTATTGTAGTTTTGCTAAAGAAGTGTGGAGGTTAGTCTTGGACTTCTTGAATATTCACAAACAACCAAAAAGGTGGAGTGTTGAATGGCTATGGTTAAAGAAGGCATGTAAAGGTCGATCGACGCAGTTAAACAAGTTGAAGGCTGCAATAGCTGCCACTATATATATGATTTGGCAGGAAAGAAATAAGAGAGTAACTCTTAGTAAGTTTTTGGTTGAAAATGATGTATATAATGAAGTAGTTAATTTTTTGAGATTAAAAATCTGAAGGGTGTAATTCCCCGGGTATACCTGGGAGGAAATTGTACATGTTATCTAATGTTTAATGGAAAACTTGCCTTTTTCCAAAAGAAATTACGAGGGCCCAAGTGGCAATTTTCTTTGGGTTGGCACTAACAAGAACACCGAGGTATGTAAAAGGTATGCTTCCTACCATATAATTGAGCATGTCAGTCATTTCGTTCAAATCCAACTCATATATATATATATATTCCGAAAAGAAAACTTTTAAAGAAATTCATGTTCAAACTTGAAACAAGCTCAAAACTCTTGAAAATGCACTTAACAACCCATATGTTTTCTCTGCAAGCCTCACAAAACAAACTTGTATCATTTGCAAACTATAGGTGTGTAATCTACATACCCCCTAAACCCACTATCATGCCTTTAAGTACTCATTCTTCAACAGTTTTAATTATTATGCCATTAAGTGCCTTTACCACTATAAGGAATAAGAAAGGGGCCAATGAGTCAGCTTAGCATAATCCTTTTGACATTTGGAACTCTTTCATAGGGTTCTCATTCACCAATACCGAGACCAAAGCATAGGATAAGCATCCTTTGATCCAAGAATGCCACTTAGTGCAAAATCGCAGTTTCCCCAACATGGGATCAAAGAAGCTCCAATTTATACTATCATACACTTTTTCAAAACTACCTTAAAAATGGCCATGGGTTTTCTTCTCTTCTTCCATCATGGATTAGTTCATTAGTGATAACAATGCCATCAACTATTTGCCTTCCCCCAATGAAAGCAAAGTAGGTTAGGCTAATAATTGAATCTATCAACTTATTGATCTTGTTAGTGAGGAGCTTAGATATAACTTTGTACATGCATTCAATGAGGCAAATTAGTTGATAATCTAATAAACTTGCAAGATTGTCCTTTTTAGCGATTAGGACAATGAAGGATGCGTTATTGCCTTTCACCCACTTCCCATTAGGGTGGAATTCAGCTACAAATTCACAAATCTCCTTTTTCAATATGGGCCACATTCTTTTCGTGAAATTGAAGTTTAAGCCATCGCCATCGAGACCTAGGCTCTTATTTCTGCCACATCCCCATTGTTTCCTTGATTTCTTCTTTCATGAAAGTTGCAACTAGCATGTCATTCTTAACTTGGCTAAGTATCCTAAATTTGTTTAGTTCTAGTAAAAGCCTGCACCATTGTTCCTTACCAAACTTGTTTTTGAAGAATTCCTTAGTGTAGTTTTTAATTACTTTAACATCCTTCATCCATTCTCCATTTATCTACATGCCTTCAATCCCATTTTACTTCTTTCTTTTCACCACACATCTAGGAAAATAATTGATATTAGCATCCCCTTCCTTGAGCCATTTTTGCCTTGATTTTTGGTAAAGTAAGTTGTCCTTAGCCTTATTTCGTTCCCAAAGCCTGAGAAAACAATTCTCTCTTTGCTCCACTTCTAACTCTATTAACGTGCTCGCCTCTCAGTTTGCATGCAGCCTTCTAATTTCCTCCCTTGCTCCATCTATATTTTTCTCTCTACTTTCAAACACTTCACTATTCCACGTCTTCAAGTCCCTCTTCAAGTGCTTCAATTTTTCCTCAAGTTTGTAGCAACCCCAACTCTCCACCTCATAACCATTCCATTTTTCCTAAACAAATGTGCTGAAGCCTTCTTGATTGAGCCAAATGTCTAGACATCTGAATAGCTTGGGACCCCAATCATTACATGATTGTTTAAGCAGGACCAAGCAATGATCAAACATGTCACTTCTAAGGCCCTGTTGAGTTACATTTAGGAAATTTTGGAGAAATTCTGGGGATAACGGAACCTGTCTAGCCGACTCATTGCGATACCATTCTCCATATACTAGGTGAATTTTCTACCAATCATGGTGGTGTCTTCTAAACCTATTTCCACAATGAAGTTGTTAAACTCCTTGGCTTCTATAGTGTCATAACTTCTACCCCTCTTTTCCTCAATGTCCTTAATGGCATTAAAATCATCCCTAGTACACCAATTTCCATTGCCATATTTTTCCATCAAACTTAGAATTTCTTTCCATAGCACACGCTTCCCATGTTTCTCACAAAGAGAATAGACATTCATGAAAAAGCAAGGGACACGATCCTTTCCCTAAAACCTGACATTCCATAAAAGCCGTTACCTAGAAGCTTCTTATCTATCACAAAAGCTCTAAGATTCCAAATGCAAAGAATTCCCCTAAATTTTCCTTATGATAAATTTGCCACCCAATCACAATTATCTGAGCTTGGATTGATCTACAAAGTCTATTGTCACATACCTCATTTTAGATTCTTGTATGAACAGCATATCAACCTTTTCTTTCCTGATTAACTCCTTCAAAGCTCTCCTTTTACTACTTCTTCCTAGACCTCTAATATTAATTGAGACAATCTTCATGGGTGCCTAAATTCTTCCACCCTTACCTACATTGAAGCCATCTTTTACTTTGCCAAAGCGATTCTGTCTCTTTTCTCCAAAACACCTAGATGTTTGATGATTTGCTCCATATTCCCTTCATCCACCAGGCCCAGCCACTTACTAATCACCCACAATTCCTTGGCTGCTTCGTTCCAATTCTGCCTTCCATTCCCTACCAAGATTAGGACTAAGGCGGACGGCTAATTGTTATCCCCAATTCTGCCATTTGACCACATACCCACGGTGGTTTCCATTCTATTTCTTGCTTGTATTACCTTGGATGCCTTTTTTTACTTTGCGTGCTTTCCTTTCTTCCTCCAAACTTGAGCAAGTCTCTCTGCTCTCACTTGCAATAATTCATCATCGCTTACTAAACCTTCCCAAAAGGGCTAGGTGCTCCACTCTTCCTCAACTATTTCATGTGCCCCATCGACAAACATCCTTTCCAACCAATTTGTGCTTCCATTTTGGGGTTATGCATCGTACATAGCTGCCTCTCCCTCAAATTTGGTGTCCTTGTCTACGAGTCTTGCAACCCATTCTTTTGTGGATTGTTGAGTAAATTGATATTCCTATTCCCTTGGCTTGTAAGGCCCAACCTTGATAGAGGCCCATGAGTCTTCTCACCTAGGTTGTGATTTTGGCCGATAATATCAATTAGCCCAAAGCTAGGTTGGCATTTTCTAGGTTTTTGTTTTCCCCCTAATTAAGCAACTTTGTTTCCCAAATAAAGGCACGTTTATCACTTCACTCTTTGGCATTTCTACACTCAAAACTTATAATTGAAGACTCAACTACATGTCATTAAAAATGTAAATGAAGTCTCGACAAAGTAGTAATAAAGGCAAATCTTAAAATCTTCAAGTTTCAAGTTTTAATTTTGTTAAATAATTTAATAACTCCCTCTTGATTACAAATTTCCTAAAGGAAAAAAAAAAAAGGCATCAAAGCTATACCATATTAACAAGGTTATATCCCCGATTCAGTCCCTCAACTTTCATTTTTGAACTAAAACTACCCTCGAACTTCAAAAAATACTAAAAAAATCCTTGAACTTCAATTTTTGAGACCAATTTCGTCCTTCTGTCAGTTAAGTGCTGACATGGCAACATTTCCCGTTAACAAATTCAATTTTTATTAATATTAAATATTACCTGGAAATAAAATGAGTGATATGGCATTTTTAATTATAAAAATATTATGACTGGACACCAAAAATATAATTTAATAAATAAAATTTTCTTCTTTTTTTTTTCTTTCCTTTCCTTTCTTTTTCTCCTTCTCTTTCCTTTTCTCCTTCCCTTCCCCTACTGGGTTCGAAGGAACCCAGCACCAATGCCTGGGTTCCTCGAACCCAGGCGCGGGTGGAGGCACCAGGCGTGCTGGGTTCGAGGAACCCAAGCGCGGGTTCCTCGAACCCAGGCGCCTGGGTTCCATCAAACCTAGGCCCTGGGTTTGGCTCTGGCCGCCGATGCTCCGGCTCCGACCCCGACAGCTGGTGCTGGCTCGTTGTCGCCATCATTTGTCTCGGCTGTCTTTGCCGTCATCGTTGCTTTGCTTCTCGGCTCCTCGCTCCGGATCTGAGCTGAGATTGCTTGCTGGCGGTCGTATGCCATTCGCTGATTGTGGATTCATAGGTATCTTGTTGAGCAGTCTGTTTGTTTTCCATTTTATTACCATATTGATATAGTAGTAAATCTAGAGGCTTCACGAACGTTCCTCGAACCCAGGCGCTGGGTTCCGAACCCAGCGCCTGGGTTTGAGTCGAACTCGCCTGGGTTTTTTTGTTTTGTTTCTTTGTTGGCTTGCAGTCATGCTTGAATGGGATTTAGAGTTTTGTGTGGTTTCTGATTGCTTGAATTTCCATCTTTAGTTACTGTTGATGTTGATTGAAGGAATGTGGTGTTTTTTTCATTTTTCTTTGCAGATTTGGTATACATTTGTAGAGGAATTGATTTTTTGAATCAGATTTATTGAGTTCTATTAGGGAGGAGGTTTGGGGAAGAAGTAGATGGTGATTGGAGTGGTAATAGATGATCGAAGTAATGAGGGATGACCGAAGGGATGACCGGAGTAATGAGGGATGATCGGAGTAATGAGGGATGACGTGGACTAGTTATTTTCCACGTAATTAAAGATTTCAAACCAGAATTGATTTTGTGGCAACTTAACGTGCCATCTGTCATTTCCGTCGACAGAAGGACGAAATTGGTCCCAAAAATTGAAGTTCAAGGATTTTTTTAGTACTTTTTGAAGTTCGAGGGTAGTTTTAGTTCAAAAATGAAAGTTTAGGGACTGAATCGGGGATATAACCTATTAACAACCACCAAGCTAACATTTTTGGTATAATTTGGTGGACAAGTCATCTCTTCGTAAAGGAAAGAATAAGCATCATTGTACTTGACTTTCCATTTATGGAGAATGGGATCATCGAGTTGAGATCAAGCATAGTATTTGACACATCTGATGATAAACTAAACAAAAAAGGGATAACTCTTTTAAGAAAAAAAAAAAACTCTTTACCACTTGATGTAAGTGTTTACACCATAAATTGTAAAAATTTAAAATCATGCTACGTGTCAAAAATTTTAAATGAATGGAGGAGATTTTGCCATGTCAAATATGCAATTTTGGACTCATGATAGATCAGCTGCTAATTTGGAAGGAAAGAGGTAAAAGATAAAATTTTATCTTTTAATTACCTTTTTGAATTAAATTGGGCCTATTTTAACTAAAATTTAGTATGAGGTTTCAGTCATGGGTGTGGGTTATCAGATAAAGAGAACAGTTGGTTAAATCTGAAAGGCAATCTAACCTTGTCAACTGCTGAAGTGTCCCACTACGTTAAGAAATTGCCCATGATTTTTGAAACTGCAGAAAGTGGGGAGTTACAGTCGGAAAAAAGGAAACAAAGGGAAATTTTGGATAAGAAAACACACTGCTAGCCCTACTCAAAACCTATAAATTCCAGACTTTGTTTTATTTGCAATTGCTTATAGATTTCAGATTTCAACACAATTTTCAATAGATCTAGGTTGTTTTTCATCATTCCGGTAAACAAACTAGTTCGAGTACTTGTTTCAACAATTCCATCTAATGTATTGTACATCAAGCTTTTGAATTTCTTCAAGGTACCATTCATTTTTTAACTGTAATTAGTTTAATGTTTATGATAAGTAGCGTTTTATCAAATGATTACTTATATGGCAGTCACACTTTCTTCTCAATTTCAAGCATATTAGTTTAATCACTATTCATATTTAATTTTAGTGTTGTTTCGAGTTAAATCTCCAATTCTATAGTAGTTTAATTTCCAAATCTATCAATAGATAGCATTTTAATTTGACAATGAACATGTTTAATTTAATTTGGGTACATCTTGTTCTCGCAAATTTACTTTAAATTGCATGCTATTTAGTTTAATTAGAATTTGTTAACTTTGATTCACGGTAGTGTTTAAGTCCTTGGAGTTTTCCAAGTCAGATTTAGTAACTCATTTTGCAGGAAGGCATTCCTCCCTCTTGCAAATCTTCTGTAGATGCAGATTTTAATTTTAAACCAATGTTCCTCCTGCCATCCACAAGAAGGTCGATCGTGAGGAAGGAGAAAATCATTGGGAAAATCATTGGGAAAATCCTTCTTTTTTACTTTTAGGTAAGTAAGTGGCACATCCGGACCCAGATTCCACACGTGGGAGACCACTAGAGGGTTTTTGAGGAAACAGTAAGGCTTAAAACCTAAAACATAAGAAATCTCCACTAATTGACCCACCCGGAGCTTTAACAAGCTAATTTGTGGACTTTAAATAATGCCTTAAC
>BPVZ01000157.1:536742-548220 GCA_020521535.1 Rubroshorea leprosula | reverse complement strand
TTATTTAGCCCCTAAACTACATGTCACTTGAATGATTGACCCAAAATTTATGACAGCAATTTATTTTAATCCCTAATCCATTAACCCATGCTTACTTAGCGCCATATTATTGCCATGTTGGAGGAAAAATGGTCCAAGTTAGACCAATAGAGATGAGAAAACTTGACTTGGCACCCTCAAACTTGTTGTCTTTGGGGTTTAAGCCCTTCAACATATAATATGAGAATTTTTGCCCCTAATCCACACAATTTCTAGATAATAAATCCAAAATTAACATGTTGGTAACATGAATAATATGTACACTCATTTCTCCATTAAGTCATATTTTTTCTAGTATCATGTAAGCAAAAAAGTAATCACATGGTATGTGGATCCCATATTAATTTTAATTTAAAAATAAAATTAATTTTTATTTATTCCACATCTCTTATCCTTCTTTTCAAATCTCTCTCCCCACATCAAAGCTCCTTCTTTAGACATAGTTGTTGGGTTTTTATCCCTTACATTTTCTTAGTGATAATGGTCATATTAGCCTCAGATACCATTCACATCATAGATAAAACAAAATAACCCACAAATATTAACACCTAATAAGTGAAAATTGAGGGTTTTGAAGGAGACCTATGGTTCAGTGGAAAATTCGACACTGATCAAATCTAAGGTTCTTTTATGGAAAAGGAAAGGGTGGAGGAGGGTATAAGAAAAAGGACAAGTTGGAGGAGGGTGCAAGAAAGATGTGAAAGAAGTAAAAATTAATTCTATTTTTTAAAATTGCAATTGATGCAAGGCCCACATGGCATATGGTTATTTTTATGCTATGATAGCACTAATGAAGTGTGACCTAACAAAGAAATGAATAGATATATTACTCACATTACTTCTATTGTTAATTTTTAGATTTATTATTTGGAAAACATGTAGTTTGGGGACTAAAATTCTCATATTTTATGTTGAAGGGCTAAAACCCTCAAAAACAACAAGTTTGAGGGCATCAAGTTGACTTTTTCCACCTCTATTGGTCCATCTTGGACCATTTTTCCTCCAACATGGCAATAACATGACATTGAGTAGGCGTGGGTTAATGGGTTAGGAACAAACATGACTAGCTGCCACCAATTATGGGCTAAAACTCTCAAAGACAAGAAGTTCAAGTTCTAAATAACAAATATTATTTGTTGAGGGGTTAAAACCCTCAATGACAACAAGTTGGAGGGAGGCACGAAGGGTTAAGCCTTAAACGGTAAACACAACAAGCGAATTATCAAGCAAAAAATTCAATTGAGAACAAATTAAATATCCATAATGATTTAACCGGCACAGACTACAGTACATAATAATTTACAAAAATTCTCCCTCCCTTGTTCGTGAAGAAATTAAGGATTGAAATTGCTGATGACACTGGAAAGCAGAAACACGGGTTATATATATCTCTTCCTTTTTTCTTTTTCTTTTTTTTTCTTTAAAACAATCAAACATCTTCAGTGTGGTATGGAAACGTGGTTTGGATCCGATGCTTTCGTTTTTTAAGAGACCTTTGTAGCGATCTCTTCATGGAAACTCCGCCCGACGGACTCTAGACCTGAGATGACAATGTTGGCGAAACTGGACCTGATCCTGTCGGAGTCTTCAGGTTCCTTCTTTCCTCCATTATCTCTCGGGGTTATCGTTGATAAAATTGTTCTCGCCTGCATTTCATGTACAACTTCTCTTAGGCAAACAATTCTCATTCGAGAAGTTACAGTAGCTGCACTGACTTCTTTGCGATTGATTGAATTTAACAACTTAAAAGATTTATTTATTTTGTACGTTTTAAGACACATAATAAAAAGTAATAATTATATAATTATTATTATTTTTTATCTTTAAAAAATGATAAAATTAATTTTTATTTTAATTGTAAATATCAAATGTTGATTTTTTATTTATTTGTTTTAAAATTAAAATCAGAACTTATTTTCTTAACTTAAAATTTTATATCTTTTAAGATAATTATAATGATTAATAATTGCTTCTTATAGACAAACCCTTACTTAAAAACCAAAGTACGTCAGGTAATTAGTTAATTAATTATTAATTAATTAAATTTTAATTAAAAATATGTGTAATTAAGTAATTTTATAAATAAATATTTGAAGAGAATATCTCCAGTAATTAAAAATATAATACTCTAAATTAAAAATCTTGACTTAGAACTAAAATTGGGTAGAAAGAGACCTAATAAAAAGAAATGATTCTCTTTTATGTACCAACCAAGAAAAATAGGCAGCATTTTTTATATATAATTACCAAATGTTAAAATACTTTTAGTGACAGCACAACACCACCAAGCACCATAACAATACCAAACCAAGCCCAAGTGAGCTCGAGAATTTAAGCACAAGGGATTTGCACAGGTGCATATTTCCATACTCGTATGCACAACTCGTCTCACCAAAGACATTCAGTTTCTGTAGATAATACAGAAATTACAACAAGAATATAATCAACGACAAATCCATTTATAAATTAAGATGTCGAAGAATTTAGGATGGAGTAAAATCATCATCTTTATCTCTAAAACTCTTCTTCTATAGTTACCTCAACGGTAGAACCAGAAATTCTACCACAGGAAGATTTTCCAATGGAAAATAATCTTACTTCAAAGTAACTATTAAGTCAAGGAATTCAGCTTCTTCTCAAACAGTTTAGCCCTTCTAAGAGCATCCAAAGCCTCTGCTTGTTTACCAGACCTTTTCAAATTTACTGCCTTCATCTTCTCTGCTTTAATCCGCTCTTCCAATTGCATTCTCTCTTGGCTAATGTTTTCACTCTGGACAGCACTATCTTTTACAGGAACTGGTCTTTCTGGAACTTGAGACACAACGCTACCAGCATCCAATCCAATGGCTTTCAGGGCAGACAACAGTTGAGGATCGAGAAGATCATCAACAACTACGTCATCTGCTGAGTCAGAAGACTTTGTTGAATCAGCAGCAGTCAACTCCTCTAATTGTCCTTCAAGAGCCTTGGCTAATTCAAACTCAGCTTCTGCTTCTTGTATCCGACCTTCCCTCCGCAGCTTCAAAGCCTGACGTTTATGACTAAGGGATTCCTGCTGCAACTTGAATCGATCACGCCCAGACAATTTTTTTGGACCCAAATTTGAAGCACTGTGCTCCTCTCCATCAGGGCAAACAGTGGAGATGTCATTTGTACCAGTTCTTGGCAGAACCTCATCTTCAGCCAGGCTCTTTTCCAGCAGCTTTGCCTGCCGAAGCTCCTCCCGAGCCTCTGATAATTTGCCTTCCCTTTTTAAAGTAACTGCCCTCCTCTTATGCAAAAGAATGTCTTGCCTAAGAGAGTCCTGCTTGTTCAAAGAAGCAAACTCCTGAAAATTTCCTTCCAAATTTTGTGACTTCTGTACTGAATTAACGACTTCACTTTCTCCAGTTGTAACCATGTCTTCACTTCTAAGATCTTCTGCAGGGGTTGGGTTTTCTGATTCTACCATTTGGGTTTCTAGTACCTTTGCCATTTTCAGCACTTCCTCAGCCTCTTCAGATTGGCCATTCCGTCTAAGAGCAAAGGCCTTTCTTTTCAAACTCAAAAGTTCTCTTTGAATTTCTCCTTTTTTTCTTGGGGCTGCAGCTGAAATGCCTGGAGAGGATTGACTACCAACAGCTTCTTCAGAAGGCCTTGCATGCATGATCAGAGGTTCTTCATCCTTCCACCCTAAGTTCTTTAGCACTGAAAGTAGCATAGGATCATTCATATCATTTTCTGTAACATCCCCTGCACTTCCTCCATCCACTGCATCTGTAAGAGTGGGTTCAGAAATTTTTTCCTTGGGACAATTAGACTCAACCACTTTCTTTGGGGCTTCTATGTCTTCCATCTCAGCTTCTAGGGCTTTTGCCTTTTCCAATAGTTCCTCTGCCTCATCAGTATTCCCTTGGCGCCTGACAGCAAGAGCCTTTCTCTTCAAGCCTAATAGTTCCCTCTGAATTTCGGCTTTTGTTCTTCTTGATGCCTTAGCTTGGATTTTAGGAATGGCCTGTGTAATAGAAGGTTCACTTATTTGCACAGAATCTATTTGCTTAGACTGTTTTACAGAAGAGTCTGAAAGCCCATTATCCTCGTCATTCCATCCTATGTTCCTTAGAATTGAAAGATATGTAGGATCTTGCATATCTTGATCTGTAACGTCTTTTTCTTCTCTTTCTGACAGATTTCCAGATATGTTAAGTTGGTCATGTGCCAAATCCATATCTTTACTACCACCAGTTGCTTGCTTAGTTTTCCTGTTCAAACCATTATCCATCTCTTCAAGTTGATGCTCAAGAAACATTCCTTTCTTTAATTCTTCCTCTGCTTCATCCACTCTTCCTTCCCTTCTTAGAGCAAGGGCCTTCTTCTTCAAACCCAGAAGCTCTTTTTGAATCATTAATCTGCTCTTTGGTGCAGGTTCCAGATCCATGTCCCTCGTAGAACTAACATTCTCCTCACCAGCCTTCACTGACCCCAATGGTCTATCAGCAGTTTGAGAAGTTGTTCCATCTAATTGAGAATCGAAGTTTTCAAGGTCCCTCTCAAGTAACTTTGCCTTCTTTAGTTGAGCCATCGCCTCTGATACATTACCTGCACGCTTTTGGTTAAGAGCTTCTCTTTTTAATGAAAGGATTTCACTGGATAGTGCTTCCCTGTCAACAAGAGCCGATTGAGGCACAATGATTTCAGCATGACTAGAATCCTCAGTCCATCCCAGTGATTTCAGGGCTGTAGCTAATTCTGGGTCCTCCATATCTTCCTCTGTCACTTCAAAATTACCATCAATAACAATATCATCAGTAGTTCCAGCAAGGTGATTGAAGTCAAATTTCTCTGAATGGTCAAGCTGAATCAACATTTCGTCTTGTTTATCATTGTCCATACTGCGAATTATTGCAGAAAGCTCATCATCAGAATCTTCAGCCCCCGCTAACAGTTCTTGTTCTTCAAGCTGCTTCTCTAAAACCTTAGCTCTCTTCAATTCCTCCTTTGCTTCAGCAAGTTTCCCTTCACGCTTCAACATAAGAGCCTTTTTCTTAAGAGCAACAACTTCAGTTTTGTCAGTTCCATGAGTATCAGTCTTCCTAGGAATTTCTCCAAGAAGAGAAGAAAGCTCACCCTCCAAACTCATACCAGCAGCTTTTTTATCATCATTGCGAAAATCCATATCTGACCAACCCAGTTCCCTGAGTTCAGCAGCAAGGTCATCCTTGTCTTTGCCTACTTGACGAGGAAGGTTATTTTTTCTGCCAGATCCACTAGGAGCATCTTCACCTAGGATATCACCTATGCTTCCAGATTGCAAAACCTTTTTACGGTTTTTTCTCATAGATATCTCCAAAGCATTAGCCTGCCTCTCGAGCTCCTTCCCTCTTTTAAAGGCTCTTAGAGCTTCCTCGGGCTTCCCTTCTCCTTTTAGAATTTTATATTTTTTCTTTTCATCCAACGCACGCTGATGCAATTCCTCAGGACTAGCAGATGTCATCTCATTCTGCATATCATCAGAAGAGTGATTTTTGGAAGCTTGCCCAGATGAAGAGGACTCCGTTTCATCACTTCCTAGAATCTGGTTCAAAACTTCATCCTCATGTTTTAAAGTTAGTTTTGAACTACCTGCAGAAAGTAACTGAAAACATAAACTAACCAATAATTTAGTGACAAAATAAATCTTTTCTGTTTTCTTAACAACAACCAATGCAGACCAAAGACATATTACATATATAAAGAATAGAATATTACGATAAATCAAACCTGATTTTCCAAATTAGCCTTCCAACCAGCTATGCATACAAAATGAAGAAAGAACTAAAGTGGGTTTGTATCAAAGCGACATAACCATATACTTCACGCAAAAAAGTGAATAGTGCCTTTGTTAACAACATATTGTGCAATCAAAGATGAAATTAATCAAACCATCAAAGAAATGTACCTTTTGCAGCCCTATTTTTGTGTCCATACCGCAACTCAAAACGTGCTGCTTCTTCTAGTTTTTTACAGGGTTCACAAATACGCACAGGTGAATCACCTTGTCCACGTAATACCATCCTTTGCTGGGTACAACTGTTGCAAAAAATGCCCCCACACCTTCGGCAGTGGTGCTAGAAATCCAGAGAGAAAGAAAACTGTTAATAACTAGAAAGACAAACACTAATAGAAATATACATCCTCCTTCAAAATATAAAATCCTCTAAGAATTTTTTTCCCCCTTTAACTCTATCATCAATAAACACCATAATAAAAAACTAAGAAGAGGATCTGCATATAATCCTTTCCTATTATAATTAAAACCATCTACAGCAACCCAGTGGCCTCCCTCCCCTGTTCTAAAAGGCTATCACTAAAAGACTAGCAAGGAGACCCCAGACGTGATCAAGGTGCGGCATTCAATAAAGAAAGGGAATCTCCAACAAAAATCAATCTCGCACACCATCCCCAAAAATTCACAACCAGCACAGTACACCAATCACTTAGCTCACACCAAATCTCAATTCCAATTCAATCACTTGAAATCCTTAACATTAACCATCAAAAACTAAAACTTTCACTAAAACCATGACCAACTCAAGTGGTAGAACCCGCTGATCCAAAAAAAAAAAAGAAACTCAAATGGTAGAACCCAAAATCTCGATTTTTGCGACACGGGTATTGGACAATAAAAGAGTTGAGAGATAAAGAGATGAAAAACCTTGCGATTGATGAAGGTGAACTGAGAGGAACATCCCTGGCAATGTGTAGCATCAACCACCCAGTTATTCCCTCTCAGCGATGGCTTCGCCGGCAATCCGATCTTCTCCAACATCTCGTTTCCAAATCAAAAACAACGGAAAAATAAAAGAAAATCGCCGCTCCTATCGCCACCCTCCCTTTCGATTTTTGGAGCAGATTTGTTTGCACAAAACTGGCAATTGAAGCTTCGTCGACTTTTTCTGGGTCTAAGGAGAAAGGTCGATGATGACACGGAAATGAAAAATTGGGAAATTAAATTTAAAAAAAAAAATTTGAACGGTTTTGTTTTTTGGTTGGGCGGGGGCAGAGAAGTAAGGCGGCGTCTGTTATTATATTTGTAAATTGTAATTGTAATTACCCGATTAATATGAAGTGAGCCTGGATTAGAATTCACTTAACACCATTGGGTCTGATGGACTCAAAGAGAAGTAGGCCTTGATGAGCCTTTAATTAACTAAGTCAATTCTAAGTTGGGTTAGATGGTCTCAACATGCAGTGGGCCTATATGAGCCTTTATAAATTCATATTCAGTTAAGTATATTTTTAGAGTACTTAATTTCCATATATAAAATTTTTCTTATATGGTCTAATTTGATATAAATTGCGTAACCATAACTATTCGGTGGGGGAGAGTCCTTAAATGTGAGGCATTCTTCCCCTAAAATCAATGGCTAATTTTTTTGCAGTTGGACTTATGTAAAATTGCAGAAAAACATTATTTTAAACATAAGCTCAAGATTTTAAAATTTTTTGTTCTTGGAGAGTTTAAAGTTCTATAGTCACTCATTAAATGCACACATGTTCCCACAATTTGGTAGGCTTAAAAAAACTCACTAGTATCAAAAATGTTTGCATCTTTACCTAAGAAGCTTTGAAATAACGGCTATTTCAAGGATGTTGGTCCATCTTCAACCTTCTTTTTTATGGAGAAAATGGAATACTTTCTTTAGCTGCAAAACCTTGCATTAATGGCTCACAACACCCCATGGCATGAACAATTCAACTGCTAAAACTTACAAACATAACATGACAATTTTATTGTCCCTTGTTTGTTACCCTCATACATCTTTAATCATTGCTTCATTAGTGTTTTCTCCTGTTTTGTTTGTTTCCCAAGAAAATGAAAAAGAAAAGGACATTATAGAAACCTGAAACTCTGGCCTTATGGGGATTCTTAAATCTTGAGAAGCCAATCTTCTAAGTTCAAATTTTAATTTTAATTTTTTTTTTTTCTTTAAACATTTGCTTAATGCTATGTAGGATGGTGTTTTGTTTGACATTTGTGGATGAAACTTTGGATTCTGCAACTCCATGAAACTGCTTCCATACTTTTTGTGGCACATAGATTAAGATTGATGTCGTGAGCCATGCCTGCAATTTGCCGCATAGGCCGCCTAACGTGTCTGTCGTGGGTGACTCATGTACGGATATTCTTTAGAAACATCCATTGACTTTCTTAATGCAATGGGGCAAGAGGACATGGATATTCAATTATTCATACAGTCACATTGCCTCGATTTGGCTAATGTAAGTTCAAATAATATTGTCATTATATTACAATTACAAACATTCAACTTTGGAGATCACTCAAACTTAGTTGAACAAAAATATATTGAATTTACATCAACTGAACTTCATACTATACAAGAAAGAGATGGTGAGGAAAAGCAAAAAAATATTAGAGGCAATAGCATAATTTCAAGAACAGAGTTTTGGTAAGAATCTGGCATTGTAGCCTAAACTAGACAGCCTTGTTCTTGTGATATTTCCTATCTGGGTCTGCATTGTCCCACAGAACTTCTCAAGCTCTGTTGCCCTCCATTGCATTCCTTGCAAATTTGCTTCAAGTTTCTCATTTTTCCTTGAAAAGTTGACTCTTTTTGCATAAAGAAGGATTTGTTCTACATCTTCTTTCCAATCCATACTTTCATTAGCAGAAAGGGAACAGCTAGGGATTTTGAGGAGGTTTCTGTCCTGGAATAAGTTTTTGGGCTTGGATTGCTGATTGATGAAAGCTTGAACAGATATTCTAGATGGGAACTTGGAGTTTAGAGCTAGGTGTTTCAATGAATCTCTTGAGAGCTTCTCATAGTTTAGTGCACTACAGATTCTAATCTTCTCTTCTTCACATAAGCTAGCATGGACCTGCACAGAAGCTTAATCAGTTTAAATACTTTCACAATTTTGGTGCTCTAAAATCTAAACACATGACATCTTCCTAGTAAGAAGAATCAAATAAACACTAGAAAAATAACTACATTTCTTCTAATTTGGAGCAAAGCAATGAATTAAATCAACACTCGGTGTATATTGTCAAGTTCATTGCATACCTCAAGGTACATGTCCATGGCATGACAGAGCCCGTCATGAGACTCTCTTGCAGAATCAGGTAGCAGCATGACCAACGCTGCAAACTTGGAAGGTTTCAGATGAGTATCGGCTGCCACTTCCAGAAGGTATGAGTCTACCAATCTGGCAACTTTTCTTAATCGAGTTGAGGATAACCAACAACTTCCTTGAAGTCTAAATGCTTTCACCAGCCTCAGAACCAAATTCACATCATACATATAATGCTTCCCATGCAGAGATGGAATGAGCAGATGATCAATTGTTGCTTGATCTAGATGCGAACCAATTAGATTCTCCAACTTTCTTTTGTGATGTATGCTTATGTTCAAGCTTGATGCCACATGAAAAATACCAAATAAGACCTTGCAAGAGAGAGAGCTTCCATCAAGCAAAGAAAGCAGGCAGATTATGACCTCAGTCATTTTGCACTTCTCAGCTGGTGTGGCACTAAGAAATCTCGATTTTTGATAATATAAGAGGAACTTGCTAATTGTAGCATTATCGAGATTATGTGATACCATCATCTTAGTCCCCTTTTCAATCAAATCAATATTCAAAAACAACAAGTCTTCAAACCACCAACACACTTGAGAATAGTTGTTTCTCACACTATAGCTGCTCCTTGTATCACACGAACCCTGGAAACTGGAGTTGTCTGAGGAAAATGTACAAGGGCTTGTAGTAACAGGTAAGGCAAGCCTTCCTACCACACAATCCAAAACTGTCTCAAGTATTAATGAACTTGAAGCAGGAAGTAAATCTTGACACTCTTTCAAAGCTACAAGTAGCTCAGACCAAGTCCACATGCTGATACCTTCAAGAGACTTTACTGTTTGGTCTACCATGCTCGGTGAAGAGCTGTTACTCTCGATTTCCATAAACTGCACAGCACAGTTTAGTAGGACTAGATTTGAGGGAGTTATCTCAACTCTGCCATTGTTGTAGCAGAACCTTGCAATGAGCTCAAAACCCTCAGCGCCTCCGGGAAATTCATGAAATATCACCTTAAGGTTCTCTGCACTGCTGCCCAGCATGCTACTGAACAGTTTCCTAAATTTACCTGAGAACGATGCAAGAATTTTCTGCAAGGATTTATGACAAAATAGTCAAAAAACTGTTCAACCGCATCATATATTACCAAAATGACAAAAAATCCATGAATTTATACAAGGATTGAGCTATTCATGATATTTGACACCAGCATGCTAAGTGGTTACCAACTCAACCAAAGGGCTACTAATGAATCAAATCAATTCAGTGAAACCCCTAAGAAAAATTTAAGGAACCCTGAATTTTTAGGAAATTATGGTGAAAATTTGCTATCAGCCATAAATTAGAAGTGGTCCAATTTCTGATACAATTCTGGAGATGGACCAAAATTCTTGGTTTGAAAGGCATACCCTGTAAGAATCAGAAAAAGCAACTTCAACACTCTCCTCTCGTAGGATGGAGGGAAGTTAAGTAGGGAACATAGTGGAAAATTATTGAGAAAAAAAGGATACATAAGCAGCAAAAAAATTATTGTAGCAGAGCATGAAGGATTTTAGCCCGAATAAAAACAAGAAAAGTTTTTATTCAAGATTTACAAACAAACATAACCAAGATAAAATCTTTTTTGTTCATCATCGAAAAAAACATGGTATTATTACCTTATCCACCATGAAAATCTCTTCTCCATTGACGTCGACTTCAAGATCACAGTGAACTTCCATGGTTCAAATTAGGGAAAACCCACTTGGATGTAAGAGTTTCTGAAAAAGATGAACTTTTTCAGAAATGCCAAAAGGGGAGAATAGAGGATTAAAGAGTCATGCACACTGATGAGAAAGACATGGCAAAAAAGTCGTTTCTTTCAAGCTGCCATATGGTCAATGAAGATGGAGACAGGGCAAGAAGACAATGGAGGGAACGAGTCGAAAAGAGCCCTCCTTTTTATCTTGCATTATCCAATTTAAGAATTTTAATCATATATATCGGGAAGGTGAAATTATGAAGGGTGTTCTGTGCCCTGCATTTTTACCCTTTAATTGTGTATTTTAATGGCATAAATATGACATAAGGACCCAAACTTATACAAAATTCGCAATGTTGGACCCAAACTTCAATTGCACTCAATTAAGGTCCCGAACTCTACGAAAATTCTCGAATAAGGTCCCAATTGGACGGAAAACTAACTTCCGTCAAATCTAACAAACACCGTTAATGACTTCTTGACGCAGTTTGTCATCGGCTTCCCTGTTGGCGTTGCACCTGTAGGTCCTGCACGCCTTTGCATGTTTTTTTTTTCCTTTACTTCATTTGTTTTTAGTAATAATATTTTTTATTAATTAATTATTTTTTAAATTAATAAATTAATATTATATATAATATACATAT
>BPVZ01000157.1:464874-476367 GCA_020521535.1 Rubroshorea leprosula | reverse complement strand
AAGGTTTTTGTCATCAAGTTACATTTTAACTGCATCTGCGAATCTGAAGGCTGATTTATCATTCTTTGACTGTCAGCAGGACAAAAATATCCTTTTACATTTGACAAAGTGTTTACACATGAGGCTTCTCAGCAAGATGTTTTTGTAGAAATCTCACAGTTAGTACAGAGTGCACTTGATGGATATAAGGTGATTTTGTTATGCCTCCCTCTTTTTATTTTTTTGGCAATTTTGAAAGGAAATTTTCAGAGCACTGTAATATTGTTAGAAAAATGGGTAGCCAGCAATCCACGTTTCCAAGTTGCTTTACTCGATATATGCTTTGCAGTTTGCACCTCTTGCCTAAATGAATATGGAAAATGCTTTGTGTGTGAATTACTAAAGTTATCAGGTGGCTGTGAAGTGGATGAATTTCAGTGCTTTTGCTTTGCTAAATGGAAGTTGTCCTTTCATGTAAGGTAATCTGCAGTAATGGAACTTTGGTTTGCTGTTCCTTCATGCAGGTCTGCATATTTGCTTATGGACAGACTGGTTCTGGCAAGACTTACACCATGATGGGAAGGCCAGAGGCTTCAGAACAGAAAGGATTAATTCCACGTTCACTGGAACAGATTTTCCAAAGCAGTCAGTCCCTTCAATCACAGGGATGGAAATACAAAATGCAGGTAAAAAAATTGTGTTGTTTTTCACTTATATATGATGGCTAATTGCAGTTTTAACTTTTGACCACGTTTCTGCAATTCGTAGGCCTCAATGTTGGAAATCTACAATGAAACCATCCGTGATTTGTTGTCAACTCATCGATTGTGTGGTTCAGACCAAACACGTCCAGAAAATGGTGTTTCTACAAAGCAATACACCATTAAACATGATGCAAATGGGAATACACATGTCAGCGACCTCACTATTGTTGATGTTGGCAGCATTACTGAAATCTCCTCACTTTTACACCAGGCTGCTCAAAGCAGGTAAATGCTTCAGAGATCTATTCAAATTTGAAATGGCAAGTTTTTTCAAACTGCTTGAAGCCTTGAAGGTACAAATTATTTATCTTATCATGTTATCATGTCTCAAGTTTTATCAAACACTGCAGATAGCCAGTTTTTGTGTCTCATATGTGCCACCCTATAAGTTTTGTTCTAAATATCCATTTAACTATGAAATATGTAAATGTAGTAAGACATTTTAATTGAATTTTCAGGTCTGTGGGAAAGACACAAATGAATGAGCAGTCATCAAGAAGCCATATGGTCTTTACATTGCGAATATCTGGGGTGAACGAGGTAGATATCCTAATAATCTTTTGCATGGCTAACATACAATGACATGCTGTTCATTGCTGACATTTATTTCTTGTTCTGTTAGAGCACGGAGCAACAAGTCCAGGGCATCTTAAACTTAATTGATCTTGCTGGAAGTGAGAGACTATCAAGGAGTGGGGCAACTGGGGAACGTTTGAAGGAGACCCAGGTGTAAATTCTGGAAATTTGTTTAATGAATGGCTTGATTCTTCTGTTTTGGGTTTTGATTATGCTGATCCTTACTTTTTATAAGCAGGCCATCAATAAGAGTTTGTCTTGTTTGAGTGACGTTGTATTTGCACTGGCAAAGAAAGAAGACCATGTACCTTTCCGGAACTCCAAATTAACATATCTCCTTCAGGTAAACTGGCTGTTGATTTTTCCTTCTATCTGTAGGTATAGATATTTGCCTCAAACCTGACCTTAGACATTTGTTCTAGGTACTAATCCCATTTTAGTTTGCACACTGCTAACTCTATTTCTATTTAACAGCCGTGTCTAGGTGGGGATTCCAAAACCTTGATGTTTGTAAACATTTCCCCTGATCCGACTTCAGTTGGTGAGTCACTGTGCTCCCTCCGATTTGCTGCTAGGGTTAATGCCTGTGAGATTGGAGTCCCTCGCCGCCAGATGACTTTGCGACCAGCAGATTCCAGACTAAGCTATGGCTAAAATCGTTGGTTTGTAGTAAGAGCAACAAAATATGGTTCTAGTGTGTGTAATAACAGTGCCTTGGATATGTACCATCATTTGTAGAGCAGCTGCTTGGGTTTGCTAATTTGTATTCTTATTAAATTTATGTCGTTATTGGCTCGTCTCTTGACAGACAGGTTGGATTTGGCTCCGTGTTGTATGAGAAGATTCGTCATTTGTTGAATACACAGAAACAAAGAATCACCAAGTTTTATTGCCTATTCATAATATGATGATTTTCATTTTTATTCTCCTATACCTTCTAAACATCTGAAGTTTCTTTAGCACCTGAAGTTTCAGTAGTTTTCTTGCAGGATTTATTCCATTTTTCTTTAAAATCTTATTAGTCAGTTAATGAAATGTTTAGAATCATAATAAAAAAAATTATTATATGGTTTATATTGTGTTAAACTATATAAATTAAACGATTAAAAGAGAGGAAGTTGAGTCTCCGCTTTGAAAAACTTTCTGTTTAAATTTTGGGGTAGATAGTAGGAGATTTGAAAAGAGAAAAATTAATTTTATTATATAATTTGACATATAAAAAAATACTATTAAAAGAAAATAAGTCTATTAATATTTAGAGCTGTTACTTTCCCTTTTATAATGAAAACTGCAAAATGGAGAACTCAACTTTTAAACCATTTCTTTGTTTTGGTGCACGCCAGTTGTTTTGCCAATGACATCCATTGGAAAGCAAGCCAGAAAAAATGGAAAAAGCCAAAACAAAACAAACAAGGAGAAGGAAATGACACGCCCATTGTATTTGAAAAAAGAGGAATGAAATTATTAGATATTTTTCTTTCAACTTTGGAGAGATCTAGTATAGAATAGAGAAGAACCCAATTATCAAAGAAATAAAAAAAAGGTGCTTATCCAATTTAATATAAATAAGATAAGCATAATATGTAACTTTAGATAAACCATCCATCTATTCAATATCCAATTCCATTTTGTTCTTTTTATGGGGAATTTGTAGTTAAGGCAAGTAGGACCTACATGAGCATAACGTTGAGAGAAAGCGGGCCCCACATTCAACCCATTTATATTTCTTATCTGCTGCTCCCTGCTGCAAATGCAAGAGAAGAACAAACAAAATAGCTGTTGCTTAATTCATTTTTAAGGAATTACAGAAGAAGGAACGAAGGAAGGAAGAAGATGGACGGACAAGAGCAGCATAACAAGACTAGAGTTGTCAAGATTGACTCTGTTGAAGCATGGGACTTCTATGTTAGCCAAGCCTCAAATCAACGATGCCCTGTAAGATTCTCAACTCTTCTGGTTTGGTTTTATTTTATTTTATTTTTCGCTTCTTGGATTCTTTCTCAATTCCACAACCGTTTTGCCTTGGATGTCTGGAAGTGTTACTTGAATCATAAGTGCGGAATTTCTGTTCTTTTTGTTAGTGGGTTTTGATTACCCATCTTGCTCCTTGAAGACCCATGTTCTGTCTGTGATTTCAACCAACATTCTTACACGGTGACAATGAAAGTTTTGGCTTTTGATGATGGATTGTAAAGTGCAAACTAATGCTTTTGATGTTTTATTCTGCTTTTCCTTTTTTTGTGGTGGTGGCGGCGGTGAAATTAGGTCGTCGCACACTTTACTGCTTCATGGTGCATGCCCTCGGTGGCTATGAACCCATGTTTTGAAGAACTGGCCTCAGCTTACCAAAATGTTCTATTTCTGACTGTTGATGTTGATGAAGTTAAGGTAATTCATCGGTTCCTTGAAATGAAAAATCTTGTGATTTCTTGCGTTTTCCTTGTGATATTAGCTTCAAAGAAAGGTTTTGAAGCACATTTAACCAACAGGCGTTATTTCCTCCATTTAGACACTCTGCTACATGTTCTAATAATGGCTTGATTTCATTGAATCTAGCTGGATTTCGATGAAGATATGCTTGAAGCCTAGAACCTTCTTCAGGATTAGGAAGATATTGAGATTTAAAAAAAAAAAAAAACAAAGATTGATACTAGGGGCTCATTCCATCTAATGATGAGTTCCTTCTTGTCATTTGGACTGTAAAAACAAGAACTATTGAAGGAGAGATTGATACTAGGGCCTCATTCTATCTAATGATTTATGTTGTTTAGTTTGACTGCACAACACTTTTTTTCTTTTTTAGGAAGATATTGATTTGCCTTGAAGCTTCTAGATATATGCCAACACTTTTTTGGTAGGAAGATATTGATTTGCTTCGTAGCTTCTAGATATATGCCAGCTAGATCACATGTGAAACGAAGGATAAGCATCAGCTAAGATGAAGATGATCTTCTTAGTATTTTAGGTAGCAGAGGTCTTATATTATATTTGCACTGTGGGGACAGCTAAAATGAAACATGTCATCGTATGCAATGTTTAATTGTTCATCCTTTAATACCAGGTTTCATAGGTAACTTTGCATGAAAATAATACAACTGGTAATCCTCTATTTTATGTGCTAGTGTTCTTACTCCCATTTGTCGTTGAAAACAACATATTCAAGACCAATTTTCTTATCCAAGTTGCTTTAATCTCCTCGTAAAGTCATGAGTCATGACCTGTTGATTTCTGGCGTTTGGTTTGATAGGAGATAGCAAAAAAACTGGAGGTGAAGGCCATGCCAACTTTTGTGATAATGAGGGGAGGTGCTGTAGTTGACAAACTAGTTGGTGCTAATCCAGAAGAGATAAAGAAAAGGGTCGATGGTTTTGTTCAGTCCACTCGCGTAAATGTAAGCGTAGTCTGATCAGTGCTTGTAATTACGTACATTATTGAACATGTAAACTCCATGGTTGCAATGCTAGCATTGAGTAATGGGTGTGGTAATTGCATCTTGTGTGAGCTTGTGTTTTCCATCCTCAAACGTTTCTGTAACAACTGTCATCAATGCTTGTAATAACCCTGTGTTTGATCCTGGGTTTGTCATCAGTGTGAATTGTTTTGGTTTATGATTATGATTCTTTTCTTATTTTTGGCACCGTGGTTGTCCTCACCCTGTTAATGAGCGTTACAGTAAAGGTTGTGTAATGTGTTGCTAAGGAGTCTTACGAAAGTGTCTGAAAATTTAAAGAGAACGATTTAAAAAAAAGATATTTACAATATCTGTTTAAAATGAGAATTGATAAAAATATTATTAACAAAATTTCACATATTCTTACTTCAATAGTGATATTTTTGTCTTTTTTAACTCTGGATTGATATTATAGTTGCTAAAAAATCATTTCTGAGTCTTGAATTGATTGAAATTTTAATTAATTGGGAACCAAAATGAAGAAAACCGAAATCTTAATGAAAAAAAAAAAAAGGTTCAAGCATGGTTTTAAATTTTAACCAGTATCCAAAATTTTGGTTCGATTTTTCTCGAACCAACCATTGCCCTGCCCGGGCTGCCCCTGTTTGCAGTTTAGCCAACCATATTTTGTGGTGGGTGGTGCGGCCCTCCCTAGTGACAATGTCCATCCCAATGCCCAACTCAACCAAATCTGTTTCATTTCTGTATTCCTTTGGCCAAATCACACAGTCCCAATGAGCTCCGCCGGGAAAATTGGTATCCCGGCAACCGAGCGGTGAGCGTATAGGGTCCTCTGAAAATCCCACTACTTGGGGTTTCTGATGATTATGAGTTGCTAGAAGACATTGCCGTCGCCGGTGGTGATTTACCCTCCCTTGACCCTGCTGGGCCACTTCGTTCTTCTCATTCCCTCCCCTGCTCCACTCCTCTCAGGTTAACCTTTCTCTTTCTTCGTTTTCCCAGAGATATTTATTACAATGTAGTGCCAAGAGCATTTGGGTTTGATGTTACTTTGCATAATGCTGTCACTCGTTCTTCTTTTTCCTAGAGACGTTTATTACAATGTAGTGCCAAGAGCATTTGGGTTTGATGTTAACCTGCATAATGCTGTGCTGGTATGACCGCATTGCAGTTATATGCTCTTGAGTTTATCAAGTTTGAGTCTTTGGACCCAAACCCTTGGCAACTTAAGCATTCAAGTTCGAGTTTGAAAATTGAAATTAGCTCTCTCGTTTGCACTCTAAATTTCTGAAGTTTTGAAGCTATATTTGTCTTTTCTTTTCATATGACTCTTTAGAATTCGCTGGTTGATAGCTGACCTTTACAACCTTGAGCTAGAATAACCTTGAAGTATATGTGTGCTCATATGTTTCCCTCTTTCTTTTCAGTGGAGGATTTGATGACTCATTTGGCATTTTGGGTAATCTTAATGAAACTGACTCCTGAAAATGGTATAAAGCTATTTGATTCCTTGTGGAGTTATCAAATATTTTTTGCCATTTGATTTATTGAATGACTCTACTCTTGGGCAAGGTCTGGACTTGAGTTCTCGGCCAGGATTCCTGCCTCACACTCCTATCCCATCTCCATTTTCCACCCAAGCTAACTTGTTGGTGGGAAGATGGTACCTTTTGTTGGCTATCCTGTAGTTTCTATGTGGCAGTTCAGGCCTCCTGCTGTTGTTTCATCACAGGATCATATGCTCCGCCATCCACTAGCATAATCTGGCATTCCACATTAGTTCTTAGCTCAAAGAACTCTTGTTCATGAAGATGCTTGCCATAAATTTTGGCCGTTTTGCTTCTTGGCTCTTCTTTCCCCTCTTCATGCCCCTTGGAAGAGGGTGATACATTAGGCAATATCATCAGGAAACTTTAAGTCTTCACTGTTGATTGCTTTTGCAACTTGCGATTTCCTGCTAAGCAAGTTTGGTGATTCTGTCACCCCATTGCTGAGGAGCACATATTACAGAGGCAGGTTGTATTTAGGTTACTGTCAAATTTTGCATTTTATATTTTAATGCAGAGCTAAAATGAAATCAGATTTTTTTACTAGTTCTGAAAGCCTTCTTATGATGAAAATTCTATTAGCCTCATTCTCTTGTGGTTAACTTCATTTTTTGTTTACTAGTATCTGAAACATAATGAATCCCATAGCAGAAAAGCTTGCCCTGCCTAAATGCTGGGCTGTCTATTTAGCAACTTTTATTTTCATTACTCCTATATTTCAACGTTATTTAAAAGTTAGTTCAATCTTGAACTAATTTAGAAAATTGGCTTCAACAGGGTGGTTTGAACCCCATATACTTGCCCAATATGTAGTCATCCCAGACATCAAGTGCTCCAAAGCTGGTCATCAGAACAGTACTCAGAGCCATCACTATTCCGACTGAGAATACAATGAGAGACGCCCTCCCAAATTGTTGTACTGCTTTCTGTACAACAAGCAATCCAAGAAGGGACGCAATGAAACAGATGATGGAAAATATAAGGGCGGTACCAGTGTGCTCCATGCCGAGAAGTAAGTACTGGAATGCAGACATTGTAGATGAGAAGAATACCATGAAAGAACAAGTTGCTGCTGTTACCTGCACCAAATGATAAAAGAAAGTTTAAATCAAATGGAGTTTCCAATGGGGAGCTCTATCACGCTCTTGATCCAGTGTTGAAGAATAAAAAGCAGAATTTACCTCAGGAGCTATCTTAACCTGAAGAAGAAGTGGGCTTATAAGCATTCCACCTCCAATTCCAAAAAGTCCACCCAGGATTCCTGCTAATAGTGCCATTAATGGGAAAATAAGCTTCTTTGATGATGCATTTTCCACTAAGTCTCCCATGCCCTTCGCCAAAAAAACAAAGAAGAATCCTTAAGAGAATTTAATCCAAGTTGGAAAATGCATGACATAGTTATGGTTAACCTTGTTATGATTTGTTTTGCACCTGCTGGATAGGAACTTGGCATGGTCCTGTCTCTTTTTTATGGAGGGCCCAAGCAGTAAAAGCTACGGCAAGGGGAATCTGAAGCAAGGAGAGAGCCCAATATCCCACTCCACAAGGCTTCATTCTGGTAATACCCTGCATCAACTTTGCACTTTCACAAATATAGAACACAGAATGGACTAATAATAACAATTAATGAACTAAAGCCAGAACTTTTGGTCTATTTAAAACAGGGTTCCAAAGAAAACATAAACTATAATTATTTTAATGTTTCGATTGCCTCTTTGTGAAATGGCACTGAAATTGACAGGAAAGCATGCAGGTGAGATCTGAGGAGATAACAATTGTTAGTGCTTTGTCAATATCAAACATTTGGCCAATGCTAACTTGCTGATGGTGGATGATTTCCGTGTATGAGTAAGTCTAAATTCTTGTTGCTTTTGATTCATTTCACTTTTTTCATTTTGGATTGGTGTAAAAGGAAAAACAAATGAAAATTGAAAAATGCAAACCCGGATCATTATGAGTCACAGAATATACCACATAATTATGTTCTAAAACACTTAACCAGAATATTCCAAAAGGAGATCTCCATGGACTAAGAAGCTTAAAATATTTCCCCAAAATAAATGGGTTGGGTTCTGCAGCTACCACTCATCACTGTGGATAACTTGCATTTAAAGAAAAACGGAAAAACCAGAAGAGGATTGAAAAACATTGCTCAAAATCACTGTAAATTTGAAGGACAGCTAAAAGTTCCAAAAGCGAATAGAACAAATGAGAGAACATAGAGATGTACCTGTCCATAGCGATTTCCACGAAGAAGATAAAGAAGAAAGAAGCAAAACCAGATCATGACTAAGACCCCCAGCTTCATACATGGAAATCTGGACCTTTCGCTTCCTTCTATCCTCAGCAGAGGCTCTCTGAAATTCTTCATTGCTCCTTTTTCGCAACAAGTCCTAACTCCACCCGCTTGTCCAACCCCATCTTCCTCTGCACGCCCACCACTTCTCATGACCATGTCTGATTCCATTTTCCAGTAGAGAATTGCATTTTTGAAAGTTTTAAAGGTGGACAAAGCAAGGAATACAGCAAATAGGATAGTGATCAACCACTCTGGGAAGACCAGGTTGCAGATGACTCCTATGCTCACTCCTAGCAACATGCAAGGCTCTGATAGGAGTGCTATGTCATAGTCAATCAAAGTCTTACCACCAAACTTTTCACTTATGGTGCACAAATTGTAGAGAACATTTGCAACTGATCCTCCTGTGACCATGAAAGCTGAGAAACTTGAAGCAGTTTTGAGGTCTAGACCTGCCACAATAGTCAGTATGGGGATAAACAACCCTCCACCTCCAATCCCACCTGCACTGGATATAGAAGCAGCTATGAAGCAGAAGAGTCCTGCTAGCAAAACCAGAGCTTGTGGTTTCAGTGCTGTTTCTTGGGACTGTATCCCCTGACTCTTCCATCGGTGAAGCATTTTGGTTAGATAGTGATGAATTTTGAGATTATCTGATGTTGGTTGTATCTGTTCTGGATGGGAGTGGATTTGGCTGAGGGTGACGAAAATGGCAAAGATGACAATAATCCATCTAGGCAAATTGAGAATCTGCATTTCGCTGGATGTTATTTGGAGGCGGGGGTGTCTGTCTAGGTGGAGATGGAATTATTTGCATTAGCTCTGAAGAAAGCTCTATGGGGAGTGTTCTAAAATTAGGAAGGAGCAAGGACTTGGACTTAATGTTGCATTGCCTTGTCAGCAAAATTAGAAGAGATAGGTCCATAGATTTTGTTTTTGATGAGACATGTCCAATGGATTTTTCTTTCTCAAAAGTTGTAAATAATTGATCTCTTGTTTATTTACTGAAAACAAAAGGAAACTAATTGAATAAAAAAACAACCTTTTTAGACGAACTAAAAAAAATGTCAGTACGGTCTGAAAAGATCAATTACCCTCTCAAACGCGAGCAGTTGAGACACCTCCTATGGATTGTTCATAAAGTATTATTATATTGACTAATTTAAGAAACCTTTTCATTTTGCAGACTTGAACCTACTTGTGAAATCGAGATGCTTTTGTCTTTGATAATTATTAAAGACGTACACAGAAGAAAAGACTGGGAAGTTTCCCTTCCCAAAAACAAAGTGGAAAAGTGGGGTTAAAATCTCATATGTGTACAAGAAGAGTGGAAGACTTCATCAGTACTTTGCCAAATTCTATTGAAAAATGGAAAACCCAAAGCCAATTGCAGCAAACCACTTGAAAATCTCTCTCCAGTTGGGTGCTAATGCTTTGATATGGACATCAATCCTTTAAGTAAAGGGGGAACCAGTGGAATCGAGGAAATGTTTAATGGAAGAAAAAAAGAAGGGTTTGATGCCATGGTGGTAGGATAAGGCTTTGGATAGTTATGTTTGTTGGGTGATTGATGGAATTTGGACTTACATGCTTCCAGCAAATTCAGTGGGAAGTTGTGCGTTACTATCTTATCTAACTGAGATTAGATAATCCATTAAATGCCATCTGTGTTAAGACTAGCTAGTGGCAATGATCTTGTTTTCTTTACACAGAATTTTTCCTTCTCCAGCACAATAATTGAAGTCTGGAACCTCACAAGCCTAAACATATATGATTACTATTAGTTTATTTTTAGTCAGGTGTCTCTTAGGGTGCATTTGGTTAGTGGGAAGTTTGTAACTTTTCCGAAAAATTTTTATCTCTCTGTAAGGCGTGCATTTGTGGCCTCTCTTTTCCAGGGAAAAAAAACCTTTGCCAAAAAGGCCAATTAGATGCACTACATATGGGTGAGTTGGGTTGGGTTAGGTCACCGCTGGTCACGGGTTGTCAATTTAGTTCGTTGACAAAAGAACATTATCCATAGCACTTTTAAGCAGTATGATAGCAAATTGAGTCAACTTTTACTACTTAGCTCTTAGGCTTACACAAATATGAAAAATCTTTTGCTAACTAATTTTGCTTGATGCAAAAGCTAGTCCATATATGAACTTGCAGCACTAGGTCCATATACCCCAAGGAAGTGAATAGGCCAAACTTGGGGTTGGCAGGTTTCTCTGCAGCCTAAAAATGTTCCCTAGTTGTTTGTTACAGACAAAAGAAAGCCTAACCATCAATCTGAATGTTGGACATGTCGGCTATATAATGCAAGAAAATTATGAGAACACTGAGGTTGTCTTGGGCCATTCAGGTGAGAGATTTGTAGTGTTTAATCAATCTTTTGTGACAGGACAATGATCACATGATGATGGTGAAGCCAACCAATCCTCGAACTGACATCCACTGTATATGCTGCCTGTACCCATTAAGTCATTTTTTGTGGGCCCAACAACATTGCAGGCCATATAAATGCAGCTTTCGCTGTCTTCGGATCCTTCTACAGCCTGAAGCCCATCATCAATGTTCTGTGTTACACGGCAGAGTTAATTAAAGTTTCATAAATGGTACATTAAACAAGAAGGAAAAAAAAAATAGGGGGAGCAACAAACTCATGCAGGCACATGTGCTTTTTCATCTAATCACACATGACAGTTTGTTTTGTACTTATCCAAACTAATGGTCTCTTAAAGCGTGTTAAGGAAACCCAAATACCTAAGTAAGTGCATGAACTAGTTAGCTAGTTGCATTTTTCTAACTACTTATATTTGTTATTGCTTCTTACAACATGTCAGACATCAGATTCTGAGAGTTGACCTTGTAAGTTCAAAACACTTGGGATGGCTTATTCTTTTCAATTTGATACAGATTCATTCTCCTCTC
>BPVZ01000157.1:439179-450962 GCA_020521535.1 Rubroshorea leprosula | reverse complement strand
TATATAAAATATTAATCAAAATTAGTCAAAATATATAAAATATTAATTTTTTTGGCACATATAGAATATTAATTAATTATAATAAATTTATATTTTTATAAAAGTTATTGTGAAAAAAATTTATACAAAATGTGATTAAATGAAAACTAAATGACTCAAAAATTTTAAAATTTTATTCCCTTTAACTCAAATTTTTGACTCCGTTCCTGAATATAGAATATTGTTGATTTGGGCATAAAAATGTGTCCCTAGATTTGCTTTGCAAGTCTTCCTCGCTAGTCAAACTAAGTATAATTTCTGCTCGAACAGCTGTTAATTTCAAAACGGTTGCTCAAAGATCTTTATCACTTGGAGTTGCATTGACATAACTATGATGGTATATATGTTTGTATTGGTGCTACAGCCACTGGATGTTGTTTAGTAATGTGAGGTTGAAGGTGAAAGCTGGGATCCTTTTTTTTTTTTTTTTAATTGGCAAAGAAAAGAAGTTTTATTAATCTCTAAATATAAAGGATACACAAACATGTAATAATGCGCCCTCTTCTTTTGGGTCATCAATATTCCTTTTCCCTGGTTAAATTAGTTTATCCAAAATGCAGCAATTTTATTTGAAACTTTTGTGAATAAGGGCAGTTTTCCTGGGCAACGACTTAAATTGCTAGCCATCTGTTATTAAAGCACAAATGCCTAAGTAGTCATATGAAAATTCAGCAACTCAACAAGAAATGCAAATGATCATAAATTCATGGTATTTAAATAACAGTCATTTAAGATTCTAATTATCTTGGATCTAGCTCAGAAATTGAAATTTGGTTTATTGAAGGCAGGGTATGTCCATCACTAAATTGGGTGTATTCACGCGAAGATGACATGTCTAACTGAAACCTTTTGTGCTTTAAAAATGACAGATGTGAGGGTGTTGGGAGAATTGTGTAATTGTAAGCATCTCCACAATTGATCCCATTGTTGGCCTCCGGAGTACGTTTTCTTGCACACAAAGTAATCCAATATGGATACATCTTATCATGTGTGCTGTTGAAGTCTCACTCAAATTAGTATCTACAATACTTAATGGCTTCCCTTCCCTCTAGTTTCTCCATGCCTGCAACAATAATAAGATTAACGGAACATAGTACAAACTACCCATGACTAATATTTTAAAATGTTAAATTTCAAGTATTTTAATCTTGTATACTTACCAAGTTTATAAGGGTTTCACCGTCCTCTATATGGGAAGGAGAGCTTTGATTTTTACTATTTATTTATTTATTTGTTTTACCACTCACAATCGTCAAAATCATTTTACTGAAATTGAAAACATTACTCTTAATAAAAAAGTGCCTATGTTTATTATATTCTGAAGTTATATGTCCATTGTAATTCTACAATTTTAAACAAATGGGCTGAAGTTCTGAAATTGGAATGAAGTTTTGTTTAATTTAATTGGGCTTTAAACCTGCATGAACCTCATCGTTGACGGAAAATTTAAATGCAGTTAGTGATGAGTTGCTTTTTAGCATAATTACTCTAGTAGTACATTATTAGACCCCCTTTTAATAAGATAATTACTTCATCTTTCGATTTCATTTTAATTGTTTAACCTTTTAATTTTACACATATAAAAATAATCTGGTGATTGATTAAAATTTTATAATTAAGCATTAAAATAACGCATTTATCTTTAATAAAATTTTTTATTATTTTAATTAACAAACTAAAGTAATAGAAATAAAATTAAATAACAACATTTAATATCTTAAAAAAAATAAATAAATAACACAACTAAATTAAAATATCGAGATAATTGGAGTGGTGGGTGTAACTTGACCTATCACATTAATTTTTACTTGTCCCACACTCCTCTTTAGACTGTGAATTTTCCTTGCAGTAAGTTAATAAATCACAGTGACACATGGGAGAAAGCTCCACTGGTTTTTCCCCCATTAAATTTTTTTCCAAATCTCGGAAGAACACAAATCGAAGTCCATAAAATGGTACAATCTTAGTCTTTACAGGGCTCTGGGCAATGGGCTTTTCAGTGAATTTTTTCTTTGTTCCTCTGTTACTTGCCCACCTTCTTACCTTCTCTGTAGCACAGGAAAATCCCCTGTTTCACGTTTGTTCAAATGGCAATGGCAACTTCACCACTAACAGCACTTACCAGACCAACCTCAATCGTCTCTTCTCCTCCTTCAACCCTAACTCAGAAAACAATTATGGGTTCTACAGTGTTTCGATCGGCGAAAATTCAGACCAAGTTAACTCAATTGTGCTCTGTAGAGGAGATGTTCAGCCTTGTTAAATTTCAAGAAGAATGAAAAAAGTTGATTCATTTCTTCAACTTGAATTACATCGCTATAAAGGCATATGTGTGTGTATGTGTTTATATATATATATATATATATATAGACAAAACAAGGAACCGGCTTTACTATTTGGTGAAATGGCGGCTTGTACTAGCTGCATTAATGAAGTTGTAGATAATTGTGCATTGCAGCAAAGATGGCGTATTGAGGCAGTAGACAATTGAGTGAAGACTTATTCTTGAAGGGAGTTGAAGTATGCATTTTTCTAGTGCATTTATTAACATAGCTGCATATATCAATATCATAACAAGCCTGATGTTTGCCTTAGCTGCATCAACAAAGCTACCACCGAGCTAACAAACAGATGTCCCAACCAGAAGGAAGCAGTTCTATGGTACGACAACTGCATGTTTAGACTTTAGATACTCGAATGTTGCTATCAATGGCGAGTCTTTTCATCCTAATTTCAATATGTCAGACAATAATAACGTCTTGAACGTCAGTGCTTTCAATTCTGCCCTAGATACTCTGTTGTATTACCTGACAAATAAAGCAGCATCGGTTAGTTCGCTTCGCAAGTTTGCAACGGGGACAGCCCGGACCAGCAGCAGTGCCGCTATTGCTTGTCTCAATCTTTTACCCAAATTCCAGCATGTTGTAACTGTAAGCAGGGAGGCAGAGGAGCTGGAAAAAGCTGTAATCCAAGGTTTGAGACCTATTCTTTCTATAACGCTTCTGCTGATGGACCGTCATCGCTACAGCCGCCACCAGCAACGATACTGTCTCCACCCTCAAACAGTGCTACAATTGTACCACGTAAGGCAGAGTCAACTCCAATTATGAAACAATTCAGAACTCAATTAGAGTTTGATGAAAGCACCATCTTGATTTTGCAGGACAAGATCAGAATTCATCTCGGAATATCATCATTATAGTTTTCGACCATTGGTTCCTTGATACTTATCTTCCTCATCTGCATCTTCATCTTTTTGAGGGTGAGGGACTCAAAGAAGAAAGTTGAAAGTAAGTCTAAGTTTTTATACATAGATTCTTCAATTGGATTTGGAATTCTTTCGATTTTGAAAGTTTTTAGTGTAATTAAATGAATATAGTACTTATTCCTTGTCCATTTTCCACCTGTGATGCAGCAGATGAAATCCGAAGTGCAGATGCATTGCAATATGATTTTAGCACCATTAGAGCTGCAACAAATAACTTTCCTGATGCAAACAAGTTTGGACAATGTGGATTTGGTGCAGTTTATAAGGTAAATAAATAACTGGGTATCAATTGTAATGTGAAATAAAATAGGGTGGCTTAAATTTAAATCTATTCTTAGGGTAGACTTGCCAATGGACAAAAAATAGCTGTCAAGAGACTATCTACAAATTCTGGTCGAGGAGATCAAGAACTTAAAAATGAGGTCCAGTTGGTGGCCAGGGAACAACATATAAGAATTTAGTTAGGCTCTATGGTTTCTGCTTGGAAGGAAAGGAAAGGTTTCTTATTTATGAGTTGGTCCAAAATTCCAGCCTTGATAACTTCTTTCGTGGTGTGTCTCACCGCATCTCAGATTCTATAGGCAATTATGCTAAGCGCAAGTCTAAAATACTCTAATGTTTCTTTCATATATTAAGATTAAGATATATATATTTGACTATTTTAAAGATCCTATGAAATGCACTCAACTAGATTGAGAAACGTGATATAAAATTATAGGAGATATTATTGGAGGAATTTTTTATTTTAATGAAGGCTCTAGATTCCAAATTGTTCATCATGATCTTAAAACTAATAATGTTTTATTAGGCACAGAGATAAATTTAAAATTTTCAAATGTTGGCGTGGCAAGATTGTTTGGGGTGGATCAAAGTCAAATTGCTACAAGTACAATTGTAGGAACGTAGTAGTGTTAGAATTCCCTACATGCTTATACCAACTTCACCATGGTTAATACTATGCAAATATTTAGTCAAATTTTTTATCTTATGGATCTTGAATTGTAGTGGATATATGACTCTTGAATATGCATTGCATGGACAAATCTCACTAAAGACTAATGTTTTTAGTTTTGGAGTGTTAGTTTTGGAGATTGTAAGCCATCAAAAGAATAATTCTTTCCATCATGGGGACAATGTGGCAGACCCAGACCAAGACCTTATTAGCTATGTTAGTAAGGGATTCAAATCAATATCAAATTCTAAATTTTTAAGAAATTATACTAATTTTCTTATCATGATCTTTTTTGCGTGGAATTGGAAAAATTGGAGAGAAGGGACACTGCATAACATTATTGATCTCAACTTGAGGGAGGGTTCAAGAGCTGAAATTATGAGATGCATCAACGTCTCACTACTTAATGTGCAAGAAAATGTACAAGAAAATGTAGCACAGAGACCAACCATGGCTTCAGTTGATCTAATGCTTACAAGCAATTTAGTGACTCTTCCAGCACCCTTACATTTTGCATTCATGCACAACACCACTTAATCAAGCATGCCATCTTCTCACGACTTCAACTTATGGGCAATAGAATCCCACCAATCTAGACATAAAACTGCCTTGGCAGGGGACAATGATGGTGAAAGAAAAAAAAAAAAACCTTAGGGACTTGATTGTGAAAAGACAATAAATTTAGAGACTAACTTTGAAGTTTTCCAAAGATTAAAATATTTTTTACTTTAAATAAAGTTGGAATAGCGAGCGTACACCCTACCTTGTGTTGGACGAGGAGGTGAAGACGGTGGCCGTGGTGGCCGAGATAAACCATCCTCGGCCTCATATTTCAATATACAGCTGGGTTGTAGAATTCTACATCCTATCCTCGCATAGCAGTATCGCTGAATCTTTCCGCGGGCAGTCTCCAGACAATTTCTGCAATCTGCATTCTTGCTGGCACAGATCAGGGCTGCATTGTACAGACGCGTCGATATTGATAAGGTCGGTCGGATCCGTCGCCGCATGCCTGCTTCCGGCGGCGGCACGATTGGTCAAATCTTCCAGCAAGGAATTCAATGTCACATTGAGTTGATTAACGTTGGACACAAATTGATAAGATGGAATAAAATAATCAGGCAGGGTTTCCTCGGCCACGAAAATATCTCGACTTGAGTAGCACGCCATACAGAGATCCGACCATCCAACCGCCTCTGTGTTATTATTACAGTTCTCCTGGAGTTGGGAGATGGTGTTGTTCGGACAACTTATGCAAGCACCCTGGTTTACTTCTGCTATGCAGAGTCCAACTGCGTTGACCTGATTGGGGCTCTGGCCGACACTCATTGTAGAACCCAGAATTAAACCCCTTCTTGCTTGAGGTGATTTGGGTGGAGAGGCGTTTGCAGTTGGCCTGGTAAACACTGCCGCCTCCGCAAACAATGGAAGCAGAACAGAGATTAACTGAAGAAAAGAGGATCCGAAGCAGTACTGAACATCCCATTTAACCCTTGAAAAACTAATGGGTTGGGCTAAAGTTTTGAAATTAAATGGATCTGCGGAATCCCTGATTAGAGTGAAATTGAGGTGACGATGTCAGAGGTTCAACTTGCTTAAATTGAAAGAAAACAAGAGGAAATTCGTTGAAAAAATGCGGAATCGAGGGAATCTGAGGTATGGAGGCTGCTGGCAAATGCAAAGATCAGTTGTAAGTAAAAATTGAAAGAGGGAGAGAAAAAGATATATTTTTTTCTTTTATATTTGATTCATCTATCCACTAAAGATAGCACTTGTGGCATCTCTTTTCCAGGGCAATAAACCTTTGCCAAAAGGCCAATTAGATATACGATGTATGGGTGAGTTGTGTTGGGTTAGATCACTGCTGGTCACGGATTCTCAATTTAGTTCGTTAACAAAAGAACATTATCCATAGCAATTTTAAGCAGTATGATAGCAAATTGAGTCAACTTTTACTACGTAGCTCTTAGGCTTACACAAATATGAAAAATCTTTTCCTAACTAATTTTGCTTGATGCAAAAGCTAGTCCATATATGAACTTGAAGCACTTGGTCCATATACCCCAAGGAAGTGAATGGGCCAAACTTGGAGTTGGCAGGTTTCTCAACAGCCTAAAAATGTTCCCTAATTGTTTGTTACAGACAAAAGAAAGCCTAACCATCAATCTGAATGTTGGACATGTCGGCTATCTAATGCAAGAAAATTATGAGAACACTGAGGTTGTCTTGGGCCATTCAGGTGAGCGATTTGTAGTGTTTAATCAATCTTTTGTGACAGGACAATGATCACATGATGATGGTGAAGCCAACCAATCCTCGAACTGACATCCACTGTATATGCTGCCTGTACCCATTAAGTCATTTTTTGTGGGCCCAACAACATTGCAGGCCATATAAATGCAGCCTTCGCTGTCTTCGGATCCTTCTACAGCCTGAAGCCCATCATCAATGTTCTGTGTTACACGGCAGAGTTAATTAAAGTTTCATAAATGGTACATTAAACAAGAAAGAAAAAAAAAAAAGGGGGAGCAACAAACTCATGCAGGCACATGTGCTTTTTCATCTAATCACACATGACAGTTTGTTTTGTACTTATCCAAACTAATGGTCTCTTAAAGCGTGTTAAGGAAACCCAAATACCTAAGTAAGTGCATGAACTAGTTAGCTAGTTGCATTTTTTTAACTACTTATATTTGTTATTGCTTCTTACAAAATGTCAGACATCAGATTCTGAGAGTTGACCTTTTACGTTCAAAACACTTGGGATGGCTTATTCTTTTCAATTTGATACAGATTCATTCTCTTCTCTTCCTCCTAAAACTAGAGTTGATATAGAATATGAAGATGATTGGTCTGAATGTATTGAGTCTTGTTCTGTTCATAATTTTGATGTTGTTACAGAACATTTGTCTTGCTGACAACAATGTGAGTGCCGGTTGTGGATGTTCAGAAGCTGAAAACTCATCTGAAAACTCCTTCTAGGGCAATCTTGACAACCTTCTGAATCAGCTGGGTGCAAGTGGGCCTAACAGTGGATTCTACAAAACCACAGCTGGGGAGAAGTCAGACAAGATTTATGGTCTTGTGCAGTGTAGAGGGGATGTTTCTGCAGCAAACTGTGCTAACTGCACAAGCAAATCCATAGCTGTTGCCTTGCAGGATTTTCCCGTGAGCAAAACGGTTAAGGTTTGGTTCACATCGTGCTATCTTCGGTATTCTGACCAGCCTTTCTTTAGTGTGTGGTATATATCCTTAGTAGCAATATACAATAGTACCAACTCTGATGACCCATCTGTTGCATCCCAAGGGTTCAACTTCACTAACAGGCTTGCAGCTGCTGCAGCAAATTAGACGCTGATATTTCAGGCTGGAGTGCTGGCTGGGTGTTGGAGATAGCGGGAACAGTCATCGTATGGTCCAGTGCGCCAGGGATATTATCAGAGCTAACTGCAGCAAGTGCTTGGATGCTCAGCTGATGATTTTTAAAACCATAGTTGGAAAATATAGAAGATGGGAGATTTATGGGTATAGTTGTAGCATGTGGTACTATGACTATCAATTCTATTTCAACATCTCTACCTCTTCTAATGATGGTAAATTACATAACTGCATTAATCATTATTTTTCCATGATCTTGAAGTTATACTTGCATTATGTGAATAATGAATGAAACTACGCTATGGCTGTCAATCGCAAAACAGGTGCTCGAAGATCTTCTTCACGTGGAGTTGCAATTGACATAACTATGGTTGTCCTGGTGTTTGTATTGGTGCTATCGGCCTATAGCCATTAAATGTTGTCCAATTATGTGAGGTTGAAGGTGAAAGCTGGGATCAGCTAAGAGCAATTTTTTGTTGAAACTTTTGTGAGTACTTGATCTCTTAAGTCTTAACCGTTGATTTTTTTCATGGTTCAAAAAGGAGACAAAATGGAGAGGAAAGAGGTAGAACATAAAACGAAAATGGAGAGGAGTATAACACTGCACCTCAAATTTCTCATCAACCAGCTCTGCTTTATATAGCATAAAGCAGAAAAACAACCTAAAAACAATTCAAAAAGTATCCTACTTAAATGTTTTTTTAAGTTTTGTTTGTGCAACTTAATTTTAGACATTAAATAGCAACAATGAAGTACACCAAAAACTAGTAAAAGACAGCCATGTTTGCTGCATGCTTGCTGTCATTTGTCCAATGTGCAGCCAACTTGAAGCGTTCATCTTCATTTACACAGCATCATCTTGGAGATTTGCTGTTTCAATTTTCTGTTATCAAAATGAACATAACAATGCAGCTAACTTGCTGCTTTCTTGCTGTCCAATCGCAGCTTCATTGCTGCCATTTCATGGCAGCTTCATTCGTCAGTCTGTAGGTGTGAATACCACAACTCTAAAATAACTCCAACATTAACTAGTTAATTAAAGTTATATTTACTTTAAAAAAGAAACTTGGTAGTAGTGGTGGTTGAAGATTGATCGGATATATGAGATCCCTCCTTTCCTCCACTACTTGAAGAATGATCAGACATCGCAATTAATCTCGCTGCAGAATACGAGGCTGTTGATGGTTGGGGGAGGTTTACTGAGTTGCTACCAAGCATGATAACAACTAAAGACATTGTAGGCCGATGCGCAGAGTCATCCTGAACACAAAGCAAAGCAATTTGAACCCATCTTAAAACATCGTGCTGCGGTCAGTTGTTGACAATGTTTGAATCTATCAATTTCACTGCTTTACCTTCACTCCGTAGCATCCATGCCTGTTCAAGATCACACATGATAATGGGGTTCATAACTAGGTAAAGAGAACAAATATATGCTTGTTTATGAACAAAATGTTCAAGAGATTAAGAGAAAGGACTTACATATGTTATAAGGCTCTGCCTACAATCTGAGGCGGACAATCCCCTGTTCTTTTTACCGCTTATTATTTCTAGCATTAGGATTCCAAAGCTATAAAGATCTGATTTTATTGAAATCACACCTTCTTGTGCATATTCTGGTGCTATGTATCCACTGGTATAGAAAATTGTTCAGGTGCCTTAACATATATAATTTCTTAGAAAATGTTAAAAGAATAGAATGAGGATTGAGGGAAATACGTACCATGTTCCTATAATTATGTCAGTGTTGGCTTCCATTTTTTTAACTCTAAAGTTTCTAGCAATACCAAAATCTGATATCTTGGGGTTCATCTCATCATCCAAGAGAATATTGCTTGCCTTTAAATACCTATGGATTATTTTTAGCCGCAAATCCTCATGCAGATATTGCAAGCCCTTTGCAGTCCCATTGATGATATTTGCCCTTGTCTCCCAGTCTAATAGCTTGCATTTTTTCGAATCTGTTTTCATAAAAGCATTGTTAGCCATTAAAATACAGAAAATGTACAACTTGGAATGTGAGGAAAGGAGCTAACCAAAGAGAAAAACATCCAAGCTAGTGTTGGCCATGTACTCATAGACAAGAAGTTTTTCATCTTTCTTTACTTAGTATCCCAAAAGCCTCACAAGATTTTTGTGTTGAAGTTTTGTGATTAACTTCAGTTCATTCTTGAACTCTTGAAGACCTTGACTTGATGTCATTGAAAGCCTTTTGACAGCAACTTCCTTCCCATTATGCATTTTTCCCTGAAAGCATTGATGTGAATTAACCTCATCAACCAAAGAAATTTGTCATAAAATTTCAGAAGAAAGTGTACTGTTGAATGACCCATTTTTTGTTTAAAACCTTGTAAACAGGACCAAAACCTCCTCCCAGCTTATTGGCATCAGAGAAATCGTTTGTTGCACCCTGCATTTCAGCTAACCTAAAGCAATGCACCTCCTCACTGTGTTCTTCTTCAGCTTCATTTATACCTGTCTCGACAATGCGCCTTTGATTGGGCCTTGAGAATTTCTTAACAGAATCTCTCCATTTGTTCCTCGCCCTGTGTGAAAAATCAGCAACACTATAGATCTAACTTGCAAAAGCCCCTTTGTGTTTGTGTGTGTGTATGTTCAAATTTCACCCAAAGGAAAAATGAAAAAGGGGGGAAAAAAAAAAGGGCTATTTGCATCTACCTTTCAGTCCTTTCCTGCAGAATGAAAAACATAAGAAGCCAGCGAGAATGAATGCAAGGGCAGCTGCTAATGATGATACAGAGATGATCACAACCTTTGTCTTTTTTACCCCATTCCCTGCTAGTACATATATTACACCAAACAATCACAAATTTTCTTTTAGAATAGTTTAGTTCGGAAAATTTTTTTGAAGATAGTTTGGAAAATTAATTTCGCCATTCAAAATTTGTCCTAATGTAGTACTACCTCTATTGGGCATGAGACCTGGAACTGCAGGAACAAGCTGAGGTGCTGCAGGAGCAGGCTGTGGTGCTGCAGGAGCAGGTTGTGGTGCTGCTAAATAAAAAGCGTATTCTTCAAATCTTGCAAGGCAACTTGGGTTAAGAAGCGCCACCCTGCCCACCCCTTGCAACAATTCGGGATTTGATCAGCTATGTCCTTCAAACAAGAGTAACATAAACTTCTATTGAGATCTCTCGTGCACTGCACCAGGACACATATATTCCGACGCACATTACTAGGCACAACTCCTTTCCGGGTCCCATATAGCTCAGGTGAGTTCTGAGCTCGCTCAATCGCTTCATTTAGCAAATCAAGTACCGCCGAATCGTCTTCAGATGAAGTATTGTGTTCTAGATTCCTCATGTAGACATAGGAGTCTGGCTCAAATATCATTTCACCGAAGAAATCGGTATTCGAGTAGCGTAACAGGCATTTTTCGTACCTGATGACTCCACCTCGATAAGAAGAAGAGCAATTTTTGGAAGATCTATGGTAGCGTCATTGATGCAGTTTTGGCAAGTGCTACTATCAACATCACCTCTGCAGAGAAACAGGCCATAGATTCCTTTAAAAGAATCATTGTAGAAGGTATGTTGGGAAGATTTGAAGGACAAAACTTCCATCAGGGATTGAACGTCAGATTGATAACTTGCCGAGGTATTAAATTCATCTAAACATTTGGGAAGATTCCAGAATGTTGCGCAAGTGATGAATCCGAAATTCAGCACAAAGATTGTGATCAAAAACAGAAGAAAAGGTTTGAATTTCTGAAGAAAAGAAATCATCATTTCCGTGATACAATGGAAAAGGGGCCAATGATACTCAAGATATGAATGGCCGGCATATTTGGTCTTTTGTACCCTGGAAACTGAGGAAGCTTAAGACTGCAACGATTTTGCTCAGAGGAAAAATGGAGAGAAAACAGGGAGAATGAAAATGAACAGAAGAATTTTGTTTTTGTACGAAGGGCCCGTGACAAAGGAAAATTCCATTTTACCTTTTTTTTATATAATTTTTAAGTGTAAAAAGCCCAAAAGGAAAAAGGAGGGTTCTTGAGATACTATCCAATTTTTTTTTAATTATTTTATTAGTAATAATTTTTAAAAGAAAATATTATAATTTTATTTTATTTAAATAATATTTAAAATTATATTAAAAATGATATAAAATATTGTTTTTAATTTT
>BPVZ01000157.1:419154-433158 GCA_020521535.1 Rubroshorea leprosula | reverse complement strand
AATTATTAATTTTAGGTTAATGTGAAAGATAAAGTGTAAATATATATACCTTTTAGCATGCATTTAATAATTAATATACATTATAATTTTTTATTTTTATCTTTTATAAAATAATGATAAAATAATTGAAAAGATAAAGATAATATAAGAAGATAAAGAAAATGAAAAGTTAAAATAATAAATACATTTATTACATTTTAATGTAAAAATAATACTTTCTTTTTTTTTAAACAAAGTTTCTCCTTCTCATTAAAAAAAAAGTTTCTTCTATAATTAAAACAAAAATGACAAATTTTAGTGCCTATTTAATTCTTAAAAGTAGTATTTTATATAATATATAAATTATTCATTGTTGGATATAAAAAAAATAAAATTAAAGTTAAACAGTATCAACTATTATTTTAATAAAAAGTCAAATTATAATTATTCTTAATATGTAAGATCTATATGAAATATTATAAAATAAGAAAAGTACTTAACAATTTTTTTTTAACATAAATCTTTGTCAACTTTTTCTTCTACAATTGTTTAACTTACAAAATTTTATTTTATGGTTTTTTTCTTATCCCTTCAATTATTTCCAATTTCTTGTCATTTTATTATGTTCCTATTCTATTCCTTAACTTGTATTGCAAACTATTTTAATATATTAATATAAGTACTCAAACTAAAGTTTTTTTTTTTAAAAAAAAAGTGATTTGAGTGAAATTTTCGTACAATTGAATGCATATTTCCAAATATATGTTGCAAAAATATTGGATGAATATACAATTTAGAAGAAATGTGAAGTAAAATTTATATTTAAAAAGACTAAAATGTTAATAATAGTATAATATGAATAAATTAAGAAACATAATATCTTCTTACAAAAAGAAAAAAAAAACATTTTCATATGATTTAATTTCTATCAAATTCATACATTTCTTATTCAATTCAGTGATGAATCAACACTTTTATTGGTCTAATTGACTCCAATCCCATGAGTGAAGCATTTTCCTTAACAAAAAGAAGAAAAATTAATAGTCTACAAAGAAAATAATGCATAAATTTTAAACAGATAAAATTATAAACTTCTTTTAAAAGAATAACATCATATGTTTTATAAAAAGTTTATACAAAGGTTAAATGCTAAATTTGGTCCCTCAACTTTAGTGAGTTGCGCATTTTTGGTCTATTAACAATTTTTTGCACTTTTTTGATCCCTCGACTATACAAAATGCACTCCGTTAATCCTTCTGTCAATTTGGGCTGTTAACTTGGTCACATGGCATTTTTTATATTTTTTTTGATGACATGGCGAGCACAACTTAAAAACATGCTTATTTGGACTTTTTTTTTTTTTTATGACATGTCATCTTCATCTTCTTCACGCAAAACCCCTCCAATGGATTCCAGTTGCCTGCAAACTAGTCTCTCATCTACAAAATCGATCTTAACCCATTTCTTCTTATTCTCTGAATGCTCTCTCATCTCTACTCCATCTGCAAAATCGATCTTAACCCATTTCTTCTTCTTCCGTGAATGCTCTCTCATCTCCACTCCATCTACAAAACTGATCTTAACCCACCCATTTCTTCTTCTTCTCTTTTCTCGGGAAAACTTGAGCTACTGGGTTTCATTGAAACCTCAAACCTGGCAAATCTTACTAAATCAAAATAACCCTTCAATAAACAATACCAATCAAACTCTAATCAAATTTCAACAAAAATACAATCAAACTTTAATCAAATTCCAACAAAAATGCAATTAAATTATAAATCAATCTCCAAATATATCAACAACTGGAAATGGAAATCGAAAGAAGAACGAAAAAACAAGAATCAAGCTTTCCCAGCAAAGCTGGGTTCGTCGAAACCCAGATCTGCTGGGTTCCGATGTACCCAGCCTTGGTTGGTCGACGAACCCAGCAAGGCTGGGTTTCCACTGAACCTGAAAGAAAGAAAGAGAAAAAAAAGAAGGGGAAGAAGAGGGATTGGGAGGGTGAGGGTGAGGGTGATGATGAGGGTAATAAGGTAATTTTATATGTTTTTAATTAAAATATGTATATTAATCTACGTGGCATTTTTATTTATTTATATAACATAATTATAATATATTAATGCCACGTTATCAAAAAAATTAAAAAACAATGCCACATGAAATTATTTAACTGCCACATCATACTTAACTGACAGAGAGACCAAAATTGTGCAATTTTTAGAGTTAAGGGATCAAAAAAATGCAAAAAATTATTGAGGGATAAAAAATGTGCAACTCACTAAAGTTAAGGGACTAAATTTAGCATTTAACCTTATCCAAAAGAATAGTAATCCTTGTTTCATACAACGATATACAAATTTTGGACAAAAAGGAAAAATGGCATAAGAAAATAAAAACAAATATTTTATTTAGCAGCAATATGAAACATGGAAACAAAAAAAAGGAAAATATTTGGAACTCACCACATTAGTAAAAAGAAATTGTAGAGATGAAGAGGAGAATATGATATATTAGTATAGAGAAAGTGACTAATGATTAGAGGTGGGGAGGAAAATGGAAGGATAAGAAGATGGAAGGGCATAGAGGAAAGTCACGAAAAAAAGATGTCATCAAAGATCATTGGAGGGTATGCATTTATACATTTAAATATTGACTCTTTATTTTCTTCATTTAAGAGTTTTTAAATATTTAAACGTTTGGTTTTTTATATTAAGATAACATTGTATCATCTACCACATTTATTTGTCAATTATTTTTATTATTTATAATTTTCAATTATTTGCCTATCGATCATTTTTATTATCCTTTATAATTTTCATTTATTTTTGTCATTTATTTATAATTTATAATCTTCATATATTTTGCATATGTTGTTTCAACATTTTAAATTAATATAATATTATATTTTAAATAAATACATACCATATTTAATGAAATTGGGTATAGATTTTGTATATGAATATTTTGTATACCCTATAATATTCATCTAAATTGTCTTTTGTTGATAAATTATTTGGCTATATATGGTCTTGCCTATTCATCTACTAAGAGACTAATTTTTTCAATTACGTATATTATATATTATTATCTTTTCAATATTAATAATTAATAATTATGATACTATAATATTCATTTAAATTATCTTCCATTGAGAAACTAATTGGCTATGGTCTTGCCTCTTCATCTACCAAAATGATTAATTTTTTCAGTTACTTATATTATATATAAATTTAATTATTATTATTTATATATATAAATGCATACCCTATTTAATGCTTAGGGTAGCATTTTATATAAATATATAGATTAGGTGAATAAAATAAAATTTGAGGATAAAATTTATGAAATAAAAATTTGTGGATTAATTTAAAAAATTTTCAAAAGACCAGGGGGCCATATAAGGGTGTTGAAATGTGTCGCAAGTCTGTTATCCAAACAGCTTTTAATTTCAAAACGATTGCTCGAAGATCGATCTTCATCACATGGAGTTGCAACTAACGTAACTATGGTGGTATCTTTGTATTGGTGCCATAGCGGTTGGATGTTATTTAGATATGTGAGTGATGATGTAAAGATGAAAACTCAAGTGAAAATGAACCTAAAATGAACATAAATTCAAGGATTAAATTTGTGAAATGATGAAATACATGAATAGTGTTCTGATATATTAAAAAAAAACTGCAGCAGACACACATACCAATTTTTAAGGAAAAAAAAATTATACATAACAATTGCTGATATGAAAAGAAGGTATAGACTGCAAAACAAACTGTTACACCACTAAGCAAAATAAATTAATTGTAACTGTCAGATTAGTAAATCTATCTCACATGCTAACAGTGTGGTTGAAGGTCAAAGCTGGGGTCAATTCTTTTATTTATTTATTTTTTTTTGCTAAGAAAAGGAATTTTAGTAATATTCCTTTCCCCTGGTTAAATTAGTATATCCAAAACAGATTAAATGTACTGGAAACTTTTGTGAATAAGGGATATTTTCCTTCTTGAAACATTTTCTGCATTTAATTCATTTATAATTCAATGCTGGATTATGATTTATTAGCCATCTTTTATTCAAATACAAACGTCTAAGTTGGTAGCCATATGAAAATTCAGCAATTCAACATAAGAAATGCAAATGATCTTAAATTCATGGTATTTATATAAGTAACAGTCATATAGAATTCTAGTTATTTTGGATCTCAGAAATTAAAACTTGGTTTATTGAAGGCAGGGTATGTCCATCACTAGATTGAGTGTATTCACGTGACGATGACATGTCTAGCTGAAACTTTTTGTGCATTACGAATGCAGGGTGGGAGGGTGTTGGGAGAATTATAGAATTGTTGGTAAGCATCTCCATAATTGATCCCATAGTTGGCCTCTGTAGTACGTTTTCTTGCACACACAGCAATCCAATATGGATACTTTTCATCATTATTTGTGCTGCTCTCACTCAAATTAGGATCTACAATATTTAGTGGCTTCCATTCGCTCCAGTTTCCTCACACTTGGCAAAAAAAAAAAAAGATTAATGGACCACGGTACAAACTACACATGACTAATCTTTTAAATGTTAAATTTCATGTATCTTAATTTTGTATACTTACCAAGTTTATAAGTGTTTCACCATCCTCAATATGGCAAGGAGAGCTATTTTTTTAACCATTCACAATATCCAAAATCATTATATTGAAGTTGCAAATATTAGTCTTAACAGAGAAGTGTTCATGTTTAATATATTTTGAAGACATATATCCATTGTATTTTAACATTTTTAAGAAATATAAACAACATTTTACCAAAAGCACATAGTGCTAAAATAAGCATACAAGGATTAGTTATATACTCACTATGTTCCCACAACCCTTCTAGTAGTATCATGAGTCTTATGGCAACCGTCATCGGAGTCTTAATGCCCAAACAACCGGGTTTAAGGGCTTATTAGGCTAAAGACAATTCAAGAACTTATGTGCAAAAACGGACGTCAGTAACCAGCAACTATATACTTTTTGACCTTCTAAGAAATGGAGGTCACTTAATGGATTGTATTTTCTGAGCCTCACAAACAAACACAGGACCGAAGACACTTGTGTCAACGGCCTACTGCTTTGTCATTTCTAATTGTTTCATTATTCGTTTTGTCTTTGTTTAGGTAAATGTCCAACTGAGTTCCTCACGTTCCTACAAATGCTCCAGTCTCCCTGGATCAAAAGGGAAAAAATAGAAGATAGATTCATTTTTCATGGCAAGATGAACCGAACGTCCATGGTTGGTTTCCATTTCAAGTATCTGTAATCTGCATTACATTTTATGATCATCATCATTATTTGCAATAAAATTTTAATAAATTTTGCATCTCAGCAAAGTGAAGATTGTATCAGTTATAGAATTTTTGCCTTCGACAAACGCCATTTAGATTAGGTAAGACTTTTTGAGGTGTTAGAAACAGAAAAAAGAAGAAGAAGAATTTGAAGAAAGGTTTATTGCTTTATTAAATAAAATTGTATGTACAATGACCTATATATGTGTTTATAAAGAAAATATTCTAAGGTATAAAGTATATAAAAAGAATATTTTAAAGTATAAAATATACAAAGAAAATATTCTAAAGTATAAAATATTTACAAAGAAAATATTCTAAAGTATAAAATATTTACAATAAGTGTGTTCACATCTTAACATTCCCCTTCAAACTCAAGTTGACTCAAGTTGGTTTCATCCTCAAACTCAAGGTGGTTGTGATGAAACATGATGAAACCAACTAGAGTTTGGAAAAAAGAGTACGAAAGTATCTAGGAAAATGAGCCTTGGTGAAAAGGTCTGCTGGTTGATCAGTGGAGCCAATGAAAACCAAATGAATAGTTCCTTGTGCAACATGTTGGTGAACAAAGTGACAAACAACCTCCATGTGTTTAGTGTGTTTATGGAAAACATCATTATAAGCAATCTGTATGGCACTCTGATTGTCACAATAAAGATTAGTAGCAGGTGGTTGAGGAACACCCATATTTTCTAGTAGCCAACATAAGTTAAGTAACTCTGATGTGGTGTCTCCAAGTGCTTAATATTCGGCCTCTGTGCTAGAACGTGATGGAATTGTCTGCTTCTTGCTACACCAAGAGATTAAGGAATCACCAAGAAAAAGACAATATCCAGTGGTGGATTTACAATCATTAGGGTCTCCAGCCCAATTAGCGTCGGAGTAAGCACAAAGTTCAAGAGATGAGTGAGCAAAAAAGTGAAGTCCATGAAATAATGTTCCCTTAACATAACGAATAATGCGAACTACTGCTGCATAATGAAGGTTTCTTACCCGAGTAGGATGACTCAAGGATGGACAACAAGCTCATTTGGAGACTCAATAATATCAAATGCAACATCAATAGGTGATGTAGATGAGGAAGTCGAGGAAGGCTCAAAATTATCTAATGCATTACCAACAAGTAAATCATCTTCTGTAGAACCAATTGGAGCATGTGGTGAGGCATTATAGAGCTCATTAGATGTACCTGCATCAGAATCACTAGGGAATAGCTCAACAGAAGGATTAATGAAAAATGGAGGTTGATCCAAGGATGATACCTAGAAGTTTCATAACGAGGAAAACATAGTGTGTTCCCAAAAGACAACATGACATGAGACTTGAAGTTTTTGTGACACAGAATCCCAACAACGATATCCTTTATGTGTAATCCCATAACCCAAAAAACAACACAATCAAGCTTTAGGCTCTAGCTTGTTATGTTCATGAGGTGGAAGAAGAACAAAACAAGCACAACCAAAAACCTTAAGAAGATCATAAGTAGGAGGAATACCATGTAAACATTCATATGGAGACTTATTGTTGATCACTGAGGATGGAATCCGATTAACGAGATAAACTGTTGTAAGAGCAGCTTCACCCCAAAATCGCTCTAAACAAGAAGATGAAATGAGCAAAGCATGAACAGAATTAAGGATATGTTTGTGTTTGCGTTCAACTTGCCCATTTTGTTTAGAAGTGTAAGGACAAGATTGTTGGGTCAATGTACCTTGTTCTTTGAGAAAAGATTGAAGTTTAGTACTAAGATATTCAGTGGCATTATCAGTTCTCAAAACTTTGATAATTTTAGAGAATTGAGTTTTGACCATGGTAGCAAAATCAATATAAATTTATGGTAATTTGGAGTGATTTTTTCATAAGATATATCCAAGTAAAATGAGTATGATCATTAATAAATAACACAAAGTACTTGGAACCCCCCATCGTAGGTGTTGGAGATGGACCCTAAACATCAGAATGCACAAGATCAAAAGAAGCAGTAGAAAGAGAATGACTACTAGAAAAAGATAAAGTTGGTTGTTTTGTAGATTGACATGACACATAATGCAAAGATTCATTTGGAACAGATCTTAATAAACCATGAGAAATAAGTGGATGAAGTTTACCGACTGAGGTATGTCCAAACCGTGAGTGCCATAAATGAAGAGGAGAAATGCTAGTAACAGCACAGGCTTGGAAGATTTGTTGGTATGGAATTTTCAAGAACTCTAATTCAATAGCACAAAGCAGGGTTTGGATGAATTGATCATTTAGAAATGATGGTGCATCCATTTTATGATCAGGAATATGCAGATAGTTGAGCTCAAACAAACACCCCATCTTGCGACCATTTCCAAGAAGTTGTCATGTCTGTGGGTCCTGCACACGACAACCATGAGCAGAAAATGTTACTTTAAGACCAAGATCACATAATTGACCAATAGATAGAAGGTTAAAGTTAATGACTTTGTAGAAATATTGCCAATGTGACTAACATTCATAAGGGAACAATCAACAGAATAAATATCAGGAAAAGAATTATTTGGTGACATTGAAGAGAAATGAGTAGTAATTGAAGACATATGGTTACAACAACCAGAATTAAAATACCAAGGGTTGGCACTAGAGTAGTAGATAAGGCAGTAGGAACATTAAAAAGATTTGATATCACCTATTTTAGGGATTCAAAGTTGACATTAGGTTGGTCTATCACTTCTTCGACAACCATAGCAATAACAAGATGAGTTACGATCCTTTTAAAACTCGCCATAGAATTAGTAAAACTCACAACACTAAAAAAACTCTAAAAATATGAAGAAATAGATGCCAAGATTGAAATAACAAACCAACAAAATACCTTAGAAAGGGTCTGAGAATCGAGGATAAACAATCCAAGTTGTAGGATAAAAGATCCTAATGACAAAGTTTCAAATTTATAATGGATTTGAAAATCCAACTCCAAAAAACCAAGTAACGATAATAAGAGAAAAGAATCAGGAGTTTACAATTTTGATACCATGTTAGAAACAGAAACAAAGAAGAAGAATTTGAAGAAAAGTTTATTGCTTTTTTGAGTAATACTGTATATACAATAACTTATATATAGATGTTTACAAAGAAAATATTTTAAGGTATAAAGTATATAAAGAAAATATTCTAATATATAAAGTATATAAAAAGAATACTTTAAGATATAAAATATTTACAATAAGTGTATTTACATCTTAACATAAGGGTTTTCTCTCTTTTTTTTTTTTTTTTTGGATGACATGGGTGTGAAAATGTCCGTAGTTGATTGCTACTTGCTAGTATATAGACAAAAGAAAGCCTTATAACCATTAATCTAAAAATCGGAAACGTCAACTATCTAAAGCAAGGAAATTATAAGAACATTGAGGTTTTCTTGGGCCATTCAAGCAAGAGATTTGTAGTGTCCAATCAATTTTTTTGTGACATGAAAATGATGACATGACGATGGTGAAGCCAACCAATCCTCGTACTGACATCGACGGTACATGCCGCCTCTACCCATTAAATCATTTTCTGTGGGCTCAACAACATTGCAGGCCACATATATGCAGCTTTCACTGTCTTTGGATCCTTCTACAGCCTGAAGCCCATCATCAAAGTTCTGTGTTGCAAAGCACAGTTAATTAAAGTGTCATAAATGATACATTAAACAGAGAAAATAAAAAATAGCAACAAACTTATGCAGCCACGTGTGCTTTTCCATCTAATTCACATATGACAGTTTGTTTTGTATTTATCCAAACTAACGGTCTCTTTTTAGAGCATGTTAAGGAAACCCACTGCAACGTTTTTGCTCGAAGAAAAAATGAAGAGAAAAAACAGAGAGAACAATGAGCAGGACACACTAAGTTTCATTGATATTCTGCTATTTATAGCAGAAACAACACAACACAAAACAGTGCCTTTCTCAGCTAATATTTACCTAATACAAGAAAATCTATCAAGCATTTAAAGTAAGATTACATTCAAAAGATTTGCTGCAATTTTGTGCAGCTCCATGTAGCTGTCACTTTGCTGCCACTGTTTTGCAGATTGTGATGGCACAGTAACTTCAAAAACTACAAAAAAATCTGAACCTCATCCAACACCCACAAGCTGCATGAACTATTTGCCTAGTTGCAGTTTTTTAACTGCTTGACTTCTATATTTTATTGCTTCGTACAACAAAAATGTCAGACATCAGATTCTGAGAGTTGATTTTTTACATTCAAAACACTTGGGATAGCATTCTTCTTTTCATTGATACAGATTCATTCTCATCTCTTCCTCCTAAAACTAGAGTTGATATAGAATATGAAGATGATTGGTCTGAATGTATTGAGTTTTATTCTATTCTCAATTTTGATGTTGTTACAGAACATTTGTCTTGCTGACAACAATGTGAGTACCGGTTAGGAATGTTCAGAAGCTGATAACTCAACATCTGAAAACTCCTTCCAGGCAAATCTTGACAACCTCCTGAATCAGCTGGCTGCAAGGACCCTAACAGTGGATTCTACAAAACCACAGCAGGGGAGAAGTCAGAAAAGATTTATGGTCTTGTGCAGTGTAGAGGGGATGTTTCTGCAGCAAACTGTGCTAATTGCACAAACAAATCCGTAGCTGTTGCCTTGCAGGATTGCCTTAAGAGCAAAACGGTCAAGGTTTGGTTCACGTGGTGCTATCTCCGAGATTCTGACCAGCCTTTCTTTAGTGTGTGGGATAAATCCACATACAAAGTACCGACTCATGATGATCCATCTGTTGGATCGCAAGGGTTCAACTTCCTGAACGGGCTTGCAGCAGCGACTCTGATGTTACAGGCCAGAGTGCTGAATGTTGGACAAAGCGGGAAGGGGTATGGTATGGTCCAGTGCACCAGAGATATTAGCAGAGCTAACTGCAGCAAGTGCTTTGATGCTCAGCTGATGACTTTTAGAACCATTGTTGGAAATAGTAGAGGATGGGAGATTTATGGGTATAGTTGTAGCATGTGGTACCATGACAATCAGTTCTATTTCAGTACCATGACTATCAGTTCTATTTCAGTACCATGACTATCAGTTCTATTTCAACTTCTCTACCACTTCTAATGATGGTAAATTACAGAACTGCATTAATCATTGTTTTGCCCTGATCTTGAAGTTACACTTGCACTATGTAATCATGAATGAAACTGAACTATGGCTGTTAATTGCAAAACAGGTGCTCGAAGATCTTCTTCACATGGAGTTGCAATTGATATAACCATGGTTGTCTTGGTGTTTGTATTGGAGCTATAGGCCTGTAGCCATTAATGTTGCTCAGCTATGTGAGGTTGAATGTGAAAGCTGAGATCAGCTATGAGCAATTTTCAGCTGAAACTATACTTAATCTCTTAAGTCTTAATTGCTAATTTTTTTCATGGTTCAAAAAGGAGACAAAATTGAGAGGAAAGAGACAGAATATAAACTGAAAACGGAGAGTATAACGCTAAAACTCAAATTTCTCATTAACGAACTCTGCTCTATTTAGTAGAAAAACAACCTAAAGACAATTTAAAGTGTATTCTACTTAATGTTTTTTTGTTTTGTCTGAGCAACTTTTCGACGTCAAAAGGCAACAATCAAGTACATCAAAAACTAGTAAAAGACAGCCACCAACTTGAAGCCTTCATCTTCATTTGCATTTGCATTTCACAGCATCATCTTCATGATTTGCTATTTCTATTTTCTGTTATCAACATGAAAATAACAATGCGGCTAACTTGCTGTCAAATTGCATCTTGATCAACTGTCAATTTTCAGCTTCATTGCTGCCATTTCACGGTAGCTTTATTTCATCACTTTTGCAGGTTTCAATGCCACAACTCTAACAACAATTCCAACATTAACTAGTTAATTAGAGTTACATTTATTTTAAAAAAGAAACTAGGTAGTACTGTTGGTTGTAGATTGATCGGATATATGAGAGCCCATGTTTCCTCCACTGCTTGAAGAATAATCAGACAATGCAAGAAATCTCGCTGCAGAATACGGGGCTGCTGATGGTTGGGGGAGGTTTGTTGACTTGCTACCAAGCATGATAACAACTGATGACATTGTAGGCCGATGCGTAGGGTCATCTTGGACACAGAGTAATGCAATTTGAATCCATCTTAGAACATCCTGCTCGGGGCAGTTGTTGACAATGTTTGGATCTATCAATTCCACTGCTTTACCTTCACTCCATAGCATCCACGCCTGTTCAAGATCAAACATGATAATGGGGTTCATAACTAGGTAAACAGAACTAATATATGTTGTTTATGAACAAAATGTTCAAGAGAGAAGGGGCTTACATATGCTAGAAGGCTTTGCCCACAATCTGAGGTGGAGAATCCCTTGTTCTTTTTACCACTTATTATTTCTAGCATTAGGATTCCAAAGCTATAAACATCGGATTTTACAGAGATCTGTCCTTCTAGTGCATATTCTGGTGCCATGTATCCACTAGAATATAAAATAGTTCAGGCGCCTTAACATTTATAATTTCTTAGAGAATGTTAAGAATAGAGCGAGGGTTGAGGGAAATGCGTACCATGTTCCGATAACTCTCTCAGTGTTGGCTTCCATTTGTCTAACTCCAAAGATTCTAGCAGTGCCAAAATCTGATATCTTGGGATTCATCTCATTGTCCAAGAGAATATTGCTTGCCTTCAAATCCCTATGGATTATTTTAACCCGAGAATCCTCATGCAGATACTGCATGCCCTTTGCAGTCCCATTAATGACATTTGCTCTCGTCTCCCATTCTAATAGCTTGCATTTTGTTGCATCTGTCTTCATAAAAGCAGTGTTAGCCATTAAAATGCAGAAAAGGTACGACGTGGAAATGTGAGGAAAGGAGCTAACCAAATAGAAAAGCATCCAAGCTAGTGTTGGCCATGTACTCATAGACAAGAAGCTTTTCATCTTTCTCTAGGCAGTATCCCAAAAGCCTCACAAGATTTTTGTGTTGAAGTTTAATGATTAACTTCACTTCATTCTCGAACTCTTGAACGCCTTGATTCGATGTCATTGAAAGCCTTTTGACTGCTACTTCTCTCCCATTATGCATTATTCCCTGGAAGCGTTGATGTGAATTAACCGCGTTAACGAAAGAAATTTGTCATAAAATTCAGAAGTGTATTGTTATATGATCGATTTTTCGTTTAAAACCTTGTAAACAGGACCAAAACCTCCTTCTCCCAGCTTATTGGCATCAGAGAAATCGTTTGTTGCTGCCTGTATTTCAGCTAAACTAAAGTAATGCATCTCCCCACTGTGTTCTTCATCAGCTTCGTTTATACCTGCTGCCTCCACAATGTGCTTTTGATTTGGGCCTTGAGAATTTCTTAACAGAATCTCTTCATTTGTTCCTCCCCCTGTGTGAAAAATTAGCAACACCATAGATCTAACTTGCAAAAGCCCCTTTTTCTTTATTCAAATTTCAACGATCTAGGAAAAAAAAAAAAAAACCTATTTGTAGTACCTGTCAGTCCTTTCTTCCTGCAGGATGAAAAACACAAGAAACCAGCGAGAATGAATACAAAGACAGCTGCTAATGATGATACAGAGATGATCACAACCTTCTTTGTGCTTTTTCTCTCATTCCCTGCTACTACATATATTGCACCAAACAATCACAAATTTTCTTTTAAAAGAGTTTAGTTTGGAAACTTAATATGACCATCCAAAATTTGTCCTAAATTAGTACTTACCTCCATTAGGAATGGGACCTGGTACTGCAGGAGCAGGCTGAGGTGGTGCAGGAGCAGGCTGAGGTGGTGCAGGAACAGGCTCAAGGAAAGGATATATTTCATATCTTGCAAAGCAACTTGGGGCAAAGAAACGCCACCCTGCATACCGCCCGTCATATTCCCTGATTTGATTTGTAATTTCCTTCAAACAAGAGTAACATGAACTATTATTGAGATCTCTGCTGCACTGCGTTAGGACATATCTATGCTGCGACGTATCATCACGCAAAGCATTTTGATGGGCATCAAATAGGATTTTTGAGTTCTGAGCTCTCTCACTCGAATCATCTAGCCAACTAAGCATCTGAATGCGCTCTTCTTCTGAAGTGTAGTTATCCGAATTATACATATAGCACGTTGGCTCAAAACTCATATTACCGAAGAAATCGTTCTTCGAGTAGCGTAACAGGCATTTATCATACCAGATGACTCCTCCTAGATAAGAAGAAGAGCAATTTTTTGGCAGAAATTGGATAGCTTCATTGACACAGGTTTGGCAACTGCTTCTACTAACATCACCTCTGCAGAGAAACAGGCCATACAAATCACTCACAGAAACATTGTAGAAGGAGGAGAGGGAAGATTTGGAGGATAAAGAATCCATCAGGTGTTGAACGTCTTCTTGATAAGTTTGGCCGCCATTAAATTTATCTAAACATTGGTGATAATGCCAGGATGACTGGGAAGTGAAGTATCCGAAATTTAACACAAAGGTTGGGATCAAAAACAGAAGAAAAGGTTTAAATTTCTGATGAGGAGAGATCATCATTTCCGTGATACAAATGAAACGGGGCCAATGATACTGAAGATATAAATTACCGGAGTATTTATTCTTTTGTAGTCTGGAAATTGAGAAGCTTAAGACGAAGACGAAGACTAATTAAGAGCAGTGGTGACCACGTTGGCAATGGCAGCTACATCAAGTTCAGCATATTATCACTAGATTTCTTGTACAA
>BPVZ01000157.1:270741-287372 GCA_020521535.1 Rubroshorea leprosula | reverse complement strand
CAAAAGTTAACGCAAGGTGTCGACACCCGAAAGAAGTGTCGACACTACGCCCGTGACGGGAATTCTGATATCCTTTACATCCTCAATCTAACTCCCTGTTTCGGTCCACAAGCCACACCCGACACACCCACTGACCCACCAGCCCTTGATCATGCATTGACTATAGCTGAATCCACTTCAGTCAATGAATGCTCAATAAGCCAACATGAGCCCCCATTACACAGCACCTAAATCACAAGCCCTTCAGTGATACTTTCCTCTTTCAAACATATCCTATTTAACTTTGCTAAGACAAGAAGCAGGATTGATTAACCAATCTGAAAGATTGGCGAAACACCTGGGTTTCCTAGCTTTGATCCAAGCAAAAGATCTTAATTGAATAAGTTCAAAAAGTTTGATCAAATTTACCTCAGCATTGTCAAAAAGCATTTTGTTGCGCGCCATCCACACCGTCCATAACAGTGCATTCCATATGCAATCCCACCCTTCCTTTTTGTGAGGTTTTTTGGTCCACTCCCCCAAGTGTTGAAATGTTGGCCTGCATTCTTTTTGTAAGATTATTGTGATTCCCCACCACTTTGCACAAGCCTTCCACAGCCACTGAGCAACTAAGCAGTTCAAGAACAAATGGCTTGAGTCTTCCTCCTCTTCCTTACACAAAATGCATTTCTTTTCTCCCACATCTTTTAAGATTCCCCGTTTGAACAAATTAATTCTAGTTGGGATTCTATCCATTAGTACCTTCCAGTTGAAAGCAGCTACTTTCGATGGGATGGTCGGATTTCATACTCTCTTTGACATTTTCTCCTCCTCTTCATCCCTCCCTTGTTTTGCTAATATTGCATAAGCTGTTGACGTTGAATATTGTCCATCAACGCTATGTATCCACTCCCATCTGTCTGCACACCCTGGGGAGATTTTAACTTTGTCGATTGTCTTCCGCAGCTCTTTTTCAGCCTCCTCCTCCCACTGGAACAGGGCCCTTCTCCATGTCATGTTCCACTTCCATGTACCGTTGCTGTCTTCTCCCATTTGCTGGCAATCTTTTTCCTTCCCTGTTGACAATACATACAATCTAGGATATATATTCGCTAGGCAGTCCTCCCCACACCACTCATCCCACCAAAAACTCACTCCTTTCCCTTCCCCAATCTTAATTCTAAATCCCTCCGTCAACCATCCCTCACTCCCATCTTCCCTGACATTGAGACTTTGTATGTCTCTCCACCAAAGAGAACCTGTCCTTCTTCCATCTCTCACCCAGCTCATCCACTGACCCCCATTTCCTCCATATTTTCCTTTTATGACTTTCCCCCAAAGCCCTTCTTCCCCTTTCGCTAACCTTCCCCACCATTTTCCCATTAGCGCCAGATTAAACTTTCTTAGGTTCTTCACTCCCAGGCCTCCACACACCTTCTTCCTACACACCCTTTCCCAGCTCACCCATTTGATTTTATTCTCCTCCCTCGACCCACCCCATAAAAAGTTCCTACGTATTTTATCTAAAGAGTAGAGAATACCTTTGGGGATTTTGTAGGCCGACATCAAATACACGGGTAAACTGGACAGCACAGAGTTTAAGAGCGTGATCCGACCTCCAAGGGATAAGTTTTGACCTTTCCAGCTAGCTAGTTTCTTCTTGAAAGATTCCATCAGTGGCTTCCACATTGCTAACTTTCTGTGATTCCCTCCGATTGGAATTCCCAGGTACTTGAAAGGTAGTTCTCCCCCTTTGCAACACAATCTATAGGCCATTCTCTCCTTCCAGCCCTCCTCGGTTCCGATTTCCATTAACTGACTTTTTCCAAAGTTGATCTTCAAGCCCGAAGCAAGTTCGAAAGTCCTCATAATGCATTTGATTGCCTGTATGTTCTCTTCCGAAGCCTCCCCAAAGAATATTGTGTCGTCGGCAAATTGGAGATGAGATACTACTACATTCCCGTTACCAATCCTCACCCCTTTGTACAAGTCTTTGTCCAGTGCCGATTGCATTAGCCCATTCAAACCTTCTGCCACTAATAGGAATAAAAAAGGAGAGAGCGGGTCGCCTTGTCTTATTCCCTTGTTGACCGAGAATTGCTTTGTAGGGCTTCCATTCACAAGGATCGAGATCATACTCGATTGGAAGCATTCCTTTATCCACTTTCTCCACGTAGCTGTGAATCCCGTCCTCATAAGCATATAATCAACAAAATCCCAGCTCACCTTATCGTAAGCTTTTTCAAAATCCACTTTGAATAGAAAACTCTTTATTCTCTTCCTTTTCGCTTCGTCGATCACTTCGTTTGCAATCACCACACCGTCCATCAGCTGTCTGCCTTCGATAAACGCCATCTGCTGCTCCCCTATGATCTTGCCCAGTACTTTCCTGAGGCGGTTGGCTAACAGCTTTGCAAGAATCTTATACATAACTCCAATGAGAGAAATTGGTCTGTACTCCTCAATTCTTTGGGGGTTTTCGACCTTTGGGATTAAGGTAATAAAGGAGGAGTTTGAACCTCTTACTATTTTACCATTCTCATGGAATTCCTGCACGAATCCTATTACATCTTGCTTTATTTCCTCCCACATTATCTTTATGACTCTAAAATTGAATCCATCCGGGCCCGGGGACTTTGTTGAGTCGCAATCCCACACTGCATTTTGAATTTCTTCTTCAGTGAATTTTGCCATCAGGAAATCATTGTCCGTATCAGCTAGTTGTCTAAAGTTGATTCCGTCCAGCTTTGGTCTTTGCCACTCTTCTTCTGTAAATAACCCCTTAAAATACTTTACCACACCCTCTCTGATCTCCGACACACCCCTACATTGCTCCCCATTGATCTGGATGCTATTGATTTCGTTCCTTCTCCATCTGCCCTTCACACTTCTGTGGTAAAATTTTGTGTTTGCGTCCCCCTCTTTCAGCCACATCTTTCTTGATTTCTGTTGCAGCATGCTCTCTTTGATTCTCATATTCTTCCACAGGTCGAGGAAACTGCTTCTCCTTATTTCAATGTCGTCTGCTGTGAGTTGGCTATTTTCTTCCTTCCTGTCCATTTCTGCTATGTTCTTTTCAGCTTCAGCTATTCTTCTGTCCACATCCGCCATGTTGTTTGCACTCCATTCCTTCAGGGCTTTTTTGGTTTTTTTCAGCTTTTCTTTGAGCCTGAATCCCATCCATCCACTCCCTACTTCTGAATTCCACGCCTGGCTTATCACCTGTTTGCAATCAGGATATTCTAACCAAGCGTCAAAAAATTTAAAAGGTTTTGGCCCCCAATCAACCTTTTCATTCTTTAATAACAGAGGGCAGTGATCAGACACTGTTCTTCCCAAACCCCACTGTTTTAAGTCGCTCCAATTCTTCATCCAGTCTTCAGACAGTAAGAATCTATCAATTCTGCTTCTATGTTGTCCATTAGCACTGTGCCAAGTGTACCTCCTACCCACCAAGGGTAAATCTACCAGCCCAGCTTCTTGAATAAAACTCTCAAACTCCCTCATTTCCCTGGTCGTCCCTCTGCAGCCTGCTCTGTCCTCTACTTTTCTTGCTGCGTTGAAATCTCCCCCCAAACACCAATTGCCCTTTCTGCTTGTAATCAGCTTCAACAACTCCTTCCATAATGCTCTTTTTTCTTCCAAGTGACATGAGGAGTAAATATTAAGTATATAGACAGGCAACCTATCCTCCCCCCATTCCCCAAAAACACCTATGAAATCTTTTCCTTCAATTACCTCTGTCTTTTTCAACACATCCCGACTCCATACACACAATAAGCCTCCAGACAAACCCACTGATGGTTTAAAGATCCATTCAAACTCATCGGTTCCCCATATACTTCTACAGGTACTTCGATTTACTACCTCTGCCTTCGTCTCCTGTAATGCTAAAAATTCTACTCCCTCTTTTTTTACCACTTCTCTAATTTTTCTTTTTTTCCCCAACCCTCCAAGCCCTCTAATATTAAAGGACATTATTATCATCACATAAATTGCTTACCCTCTTTGTTTCTACCGCCGCCCTCCTCACTAGATCTTCTCTGCTTTGTTTATCTCTACCCTCCATTTCGTTGATTTTTTGCAATATCTCCTCATCATTCTCCGCTGTGGCACCCAATCTTTTGGCTAAATCCCATATGTCCTTCGCTAGTTGGGTTTGCAATTGCTTTCTCAGGACTTGATTACAGTTTTGAATCCCGCTATCTCCAACCGAACCCCCTGCGATGTCACCATCTTGACTTGCTATGAACTTCGGCTCCATCTTCCCCTCCTTTGGTTTCTTGTTTTGCCTCCCTCTGTTTTTTCCCCTCTGTAACCCTGCATCTGCAGATCTCGACGTGAGGTACACCGAACTGCAGAGGCGGATTTTCTTCTTCCTTTTCTGCGAGAAGCCTTCCTTACCCCTCTTCGTCCTCTTCATCAGGTCCTCTTTACTTGCTCTGTCTTGCCCATCGTGATCCCCCATTTCTTCTTCGCTGACCACTGTTGCAGAGCCCCTATTTCCCGAGTATTCTGATTTGTTTGCTGAAGATGAATTAACACCCTCTGTTTGGTGAGGTCTACTAATGCCCAGCCCCATGTTTGTAGATATCACAAGGTTTGGGCTGCTTGTATGTGAAGTGGGCTGCCTTCTATGGCCCAAATTTGTTTTTTTTTCCAGGCCCAGCCTCTTGCTTCTCCCTTCATTTGAAACCTCTGTCATATCATCCCCCCCCGCCTCCTGCACCACTCTCTCTTCTGTTTTTCGGATCAATTCTCCATTTGAATTTTGAAAACATTCCAAGCTGTCCGCCACTCTCTCCACTGTCTCCTCTTCCTCCTGTTGCACGTGTGAATGGGACATGCCCCCTAACGTTCCTCTGTCACGATCCACGTCATCATCTTCAAGCTCGAGCTCCCTTGAGATGTCGATCCCCTGATCTTCCTCTACTGCTTTTTCACATCCATAATCCTCTGTCTCACTCCCTATTGACCATGATTCATGTTCCTCTGAATCGCTTTGGAAATGGGGTAAAAAATCTTGTTTTAAAGAGAAGAAACTATTGGAAAATTCCTCCTCCGAAAACTTGACGGTATACAGGGATCCATTGATTTTGATTTCTCTCGACACTGAAATGGAGTTCATGATCGGGGTTGATATTAGGAATCTAGCTATGTCAAACCTCCTTCTTTGGCTTGTGCTATCATCCAAACATATGAACTTGCCCCATGAACACCCCATAGATTCAAAAAAACCAGGACCCCAAACGTTCAAAGGTACTCCTTGGCACCTTATCCACACGAATCTTTCTTTCGCTACCAATTCTGGAGACCAAGGGCACACCTTTTCGAACCATTGACCCAGCCATTCTGATGCCGATTCAACCAAATCTTTCAACTCTTCTTTGTCTTCACAATCCATCAGTACCAATTTTCCTCCCATTGCTCGAACTCTGCAGGTGAAATAACCTTCCATATAAAATTTTTCCTGCAAGTTCCTGACCATTTCTACAGAGTGGGTCGTTCCCACATAGCATCCCTCCAGCCATGTGGATTCTTCTTTGTTGGTGTTATACTCGAAGCCAGCCCAGGAATCCTTCTTTCCCTTCTCGACCCATATCTTCTTTTTGTCCATTATCTGGTCTTCCCATGTGACGTTTTTTCTGTCCTGCTCTGTATCCATTCCGAAATCCCCCCTGCTCCTATCTGCATCCCCTTTTCCATGTCTACTCGTTTGATGCCCCTTCACCACTTCTGCGTATGACCTATTCTGCACTTGTAGCTCTGGTACATGACTTGTTTTGATCTCCCTTCCCTTCTGCTGGATGTCGTTGTACCTTGGGTAGTTTACCCATAGTTTGCAGTCACCAATCCAGATGTTGTCCAGCTTTCTTTCAAGCTCTTTCCTATCCTTAACTCCCAGGAATCTTACAAATCCAAATCTACTGCCATTTCTGCTTCTTCTAGGTGGGCTATAAATGTCGAAAACCCTCCCATACTTCATAAAGGTTCTCCACATATCCTCATGTGACCATTCTTCTGTGAAATTTGTGAAAAAAAAGGGCGTTGCTTGTTTATACAAGCCCCAATCATATGAGTCACCAAGCTTCCTTCTCCGCGCCTGATTCTGATTAACCTGATAGTCCTGCTTTCCTTCTGCAATCATCCTCCTCTGTTGAAGTTTCCATGAAGATCTACCGTGCTCTCTGCTCTGTGCCGTCCACCTTTCCCGTGTCCGGAAGTCGCCTCCTCTCTCTCTCACTCTGCCTCTCTCTCTCATCTTTTTTTTACCACTCAATAATTAATATGTGAAAATTGTATAAAAATGTAGTATAAAAAGGTTATTTTTATATTACTACCCTTTTATTAAAGGCAAATTATCTATATCACAATTAGAAGATTAATAAAAAAATTATATTTCAAGTTAATTTTATTTGAACCAAAGTTAAATATTTATCTCTTTTTAAAGACAAATGTGAAACAATCATTGGAAAAGATATCAACCATAATAAGAGACTCTGAATGATTTGATGATATAAATTCCTACCATAAAAAACCATTTGTTTGTTTTCCTGGAGTAGCGGTATTTTGTAAGAGATCAATTTTGGGGCTTGTTCAAGTTTTGAGTTTAGATTGCGTTGCTCAATATTAACATCTTGAAATTATAGCAGAAATTAGGGTATAATGCAAAACCCTAGACTCTAGAGTTTCTTCTAATATTTGATATGTTATTTTCGTTTTAAATTTTAAAAATGAATCTTACAAACAACAAAGAATCTAAAAATTAGAGAGACTTTAAATACAAACAACATCATAATTAACTTGGTAGTTATTAATTAAAAATTTTTAATTTATAATCTTAATAAAAAAAATTAAACTTTTACCATACCCAATAACTAATAACTTTGAATAAAAACAAAAGTTACGTACAGAATTCTTTGAAAAACCCAACGAACAGACACTCTAATAATGCTTTTATTAAATTTTATCATTTTAATAAGAATCAGAATAACTTTCTTATGACTTTCGTCATAAATAAATACGCACGTTATTCTCTTTTTTAATATACTTATATAATTAAATGTGAGATTGATATAGCCAACATTGTGTTAACCTTGACAAGACACAAGACATACTTTCTCATCAACTTGCATATTAAATAACCAGGGAAATTATTTTTCCTTTTCAATTATTAACTTATGTGCATACATGTACGTGTACAAATTGGAAAAGGCCCAGAACTCGACCCTAATTAAATTGCAAAAAATTAAGAACTCAAAGGTTATGAGCAGTAAAACAGCAAGTGAAAACAAAACATGGAAAGATTGTGAGCTGAATTAAGCAGGAAAAATAAGAGTATGAGACTTCTAAATTTATGTTGGGTCAAGAGAAAACAACGTGCTTCCCACCTCCCACGCGCACCCGACCCACCAATACCCTAATTTTCCCAAATCCCTCCTTTATATATATTCATATTTTTAATTAATTATTACTGGGGAAGTTGAAGTTCTTCAAGACAGAAAAAAAAAAAAAAAAACGCTTATCTCCACAAATCAAATTACAACACTGCTTCGACCTGGAAAGGAAGAAAGGAACTTCCGTCTGATCCAATCTTGTTTTGTGCTCTATACAATCTATGTTCCTTTTATATGCTTCTTAGTTTTCTCTCTTAGTGCTTTAGTTTATTCATTCTCTTTCTCTCTCTCTCTCCTCCTCTTTTTCTTCTCTCATCTTTCTCTCTCTTTCTCTATGCTTGATTCTATCAAGGGCGTGTGCCTCAATTTCATCTGTTCAAAGATGATGATCAGATCATTTCTGGGTCGTTAGATCTTTTGAGTTCATTCATTTTATCCGTAGGCTTGATCATCATCTCCTTTGCTTGATTCAATCCGCAATTGCATCTAATTCTTCGTTTGTTTTCTCACTCTCTTCATTCTGCAAAAGTATCTAGAAGAAACCTGTGCTGTTAGGGCAGAAAACTGTTTCCTCAAAAAAATTTGAAGGAAATCAGGTTCAGATCTTGTGCTTAGGGCAGAAAGAAAATCCTTTCTTTCTTTAGCTCTCTGATTCTACAACACAAGAAGAAAATAAGGTCAACTGTTGGGTTTTAGATCATATTTTGTCTGAATTAATATCGCAAGGCTGGCAAATCCGTGGTGGGTAAACTCGGTTGGCCTGGCTGGCATGGACCCGGCGGCCAACTCACAAGTCCTCAGCAAACGGGACTTGGATATCTCCATGAACGATTCCGGAAGCAATAAGAGCAGCGGCAGGGGAGATGAAGATGAGGATAGGGATACTGGGGATGAGCCTAAAGAGGGAGCGGTTGAAGTGGGTACCCGGAGACCAAGGGGCCGTCCCCCTGGATCCAAGAATAAGCCCAAACCGCCCATCTTTGTCACCCGGGACAGTCCCAACGCGCTCCGCAGCCATGTCATGGAGGTTGCTAGCGGGACCGATGTGGCGGAGAGCATAGCTCAGTTTGCGAGAAGGCGGCAGCGTGGAGTTTGCGTGCTCAGCGGCAGTGGTACGGTGGCCAACGTGACTCTGCGGCAACCGGCGGCGCCTGGAGCTGTGGTGGCTCTTCATGGAAGGTTTGAGATTTTGTCTCTGACAGGAGCTTTCCTGCCCGGCCCGGCTCCACCAGGGTCAACCGGGCTGACGGTGTACTTGTCTGGTGGACAGGGTCAGGTGGTGGGAGGAAGCGTGGTGGGGTCGCTGGTGGCGGCGGGCCCCGTCATGGTTGTTGCTGCAACATTTGCTAATGCCACCTATGAAAGATTGCCTCTAGAAGAGGATGAAGAGGGAGGTGGACATGGTCAGATCCAAGGCGGTGGTGGGAATTCACCGCCGGCAATCGGGAGCAGCGGTCAGCAGACTGGTCTGCCAGATCCAACATCCTTGTCTCCCGGCTTGTACAATCTACCTCCTAACCTACTACCCAATGGTGGGCAGCTAGGGCATGAAGCATATGGTTGGGCACACGGCGGACGGCCGTTCTGACGCCGGCTGCAGCCAGGAGATTTTATATAAAGATGGGTGCGAATCTCTTTCGCCTTTTACTCACAGTACTGCTTGTGTTGTATTTAAGGGTGTAGGGATAGGAATTGAGAACAAAAGAGAAAACTCATAGTAGTTCTCATTCTGTATATTAAAAACTCATCATCATCTCTTTCCTTTGCCTCTTTTTATGTTTGAAATAAAAGATGATTAGCTGTTTTTAATAATCCATAATTGTCTGAATTTCAATTATTAATTTAAAACTATTGTTCATCTCTTTGTGTTTTCTGTCTGGAAATTCTGCTTAATTAAAAGATCTCTTCTTATTTAATAGAAAAAGGCATCATAATGATTAGGGATTCTCTAATTAAACCCCACAACCATTTCCCCAATCTACAATTCAGACTTTATTAATCATCCACACTGATCAGTGCAGTTCATGTTTTGAGTTTTGTGGCAGGATTTACCTTTGTTTGCGCTAACAAAGGTATATCTGTTCCTGATGATGAAGGCCAATATATGAATTCTCTAATTATGTACATATATAAATGTGATGAATGGAAAATGACTTATACACTCAGTTCAATACGATTTCTAACATTTGTTCAAGTTCAATTATTAGAATGTAATATATACGTGTAGCTGATTTAATTGGTTATTGTATCCTATATGCATAGTTACATCTTCTTTAAGTTTGTCTGTTTTTAATTTCATATAAAAAATAATAATTTTTTTAATAAATGTGTTCCATATTGTGTTAAATAAGAGAGAATATACCAATCATAGTCCCAAATGAACACTTTTAATTATTTTTTTTTTAATATTTGTTAATTGATATTATAAAAGTTTGAATCTTAAATCTAATTTTTTTTATGAGAACCTTAAATGGGTTGATTTTTAAATTAAGATTTTTAACTTAGTGAATGTATTTTAAAAGGAAAATAGCTCAGAAAAAATTTTTAAAAGAAAAGGTGTTTGTCAATTAGAGTTCTAAAAAATTAAAAGAAAAAATGCCTTAAATTTACATTATTTTAATAAATTTTCATTGAAAAAGACTAAAATAACCTATTTTAAAACCATAAATAAGTTTATTTTGGTCTTTGCTCTTAATACTTTAATAAAATTACGTAGTTTTAAACTGTTTTTCTTCCTAAACTTTTTTAGATCCGACTAACAAACACTAATTCCATTTTAAAATATCTTGAAACTTTATATTGATTTTAGAGAAATGAACTTATATTTTTTGTGGGACAAGCCAATTGGTTGAAACCCTCATGAACAAGAGGATTGAGGGTTTGAATCCTAACTATATGGGTAAAAAAATATATTTTTATTAATAATTTAGCTAATTATTTTATAGGCTTTCCTCACAAAATTTATATATTTAATTTCAATAAAACTTGCAAAAAAGATTAGATCAAAAGATCAATGATGGTTGAATAAACTATGTATTTATCAATATTACATTACAGTAGACCTTAATTTTGTTTTGAAAAAATATAAGATTATAAACCTTGATTTAAAAAATTAACAGAAAAGTGCATTCATTGTTAATAAAGTCTATTTTGTACCCACAAAAAAAAAAAAAGACTATTAAAATGACGTTGTTTAGTCACTTTTGTGTATGTGCATATAGCTAGGCTTTTTAATGTATATATTTCAAATAATCTCGTTTTAGATATATTTATCGGACGTGTGAGTTTCAAAATGATGTTGTTTAAGATCAAATATCCTTCATGACTTGATCAATAAATTTCGATCAAAACAACATCGTTCTAGATTTATAAAGAGAAATAATTGGTACATATTTTGTTCAACATATTTTTTTTATACTTGTTCAATTTAGCTATTAATATCATATAAGCATAGTCAATTCAGTTAATTCTTACATTTTATATACATAATTGCTTTTTTAAATTTATTTGCTTTTAATTTCTTTTTTTTTTATAAAAGTAAAAGGTTTGGAGTAGAGTTCCATGATATGGGGTTGTAGGTTAAAAGATAAGAGATAATATGATTTTCTCTTATTGCATTAACCATATAATTAATAAAAAAAAAAACTGGCTTAACACGGTGTTTTTGTTTTATAATGCACTATGTTCAAGAAATAATATGTAGGTTGTGAAAGACATTCTCCTTTCTTGGATTTACTTTTCAGTGAAGCAAAATGCATAGTTGTGTGGTAAGAAAATTGATCAGTGACATTAGTCTGATCTGCCCAAAGCAGGTTCTTTCATTTCCTGTGTAATTTGTGTGGCTCCCATTAGGGTTTCTCATCTTACCTTTTTAAGAGGTAATTTGAGAAATGTTTAAGTTGATTTTGGTATGTGAAAAAATGTGTACGCAAAGCTAATAAATACCTAATTTAAAATTAACTGACATGGTTTGGTCATTTTACTTTAATCACATATATATTTGTTATTATTTCAATGTAAGATTTTTATTTTTATTTTATTTTTCATTTAACATGATGGATATAAATTACTGACAATACGGTTTCTAGCTAGTTCATTTTGGTCCATTCCCACTTACTGTGCGACAATACTTCATATCATTCATTATGTCAAAAGCACCCTCTTTCATGGAACTTCATTTCTTGGCTTGTTCTTTACTCGAGTTCCGTGCTTACTGTGATGCCAATTGGGCAGGAGAAACGTCACAAGTCACAAATCATCAATCCACTATTGGTCATTGACCCTAGCTATTTGGTTTAACTGAAAAAGAACAGTTGATGATTGATAATTAACATTCAATTAATGAATTAATTTAGTCTCTAAGCATTAGAGAATGATGGGATTGCATCTGGAACACAATGGTCTAATCCGTGTGGGTTGCACGAAATCAAAAGATTTTTCAAGATTCAGAGGCAAATAGGGGTAAGATATTTGAACTTATTCAATTGAGATCTTTTGTATGGATTAAGGTAAAGAAAGCTAGGTGTTACTTCAATCTTTGAGACTGGTTGCAAGATCCAATTTCATGCCTTACTACTAACTGGGGGGGTGGGGGAATTGAGTAAATTGGAGAAGGATAGGTTTGAAAGATGGGGGTAACTTGAATTGGCTGGTATTTTTGCGTGTTTGTAAATGGGTTTGAGTACCCCTTGTACTCAGTTTCTTATTAAAAATATTATTTGGCTTTTCAAAAAAAAAATTAATTTAGTCTCTAAAGATATATCTCAACTAATAAGGACTAAAACTTTTAAATTGATGAAGTAGGTATCTTCAACTGGATGAAATGCAGAATGAAAAGCTGCCTCTTCTCATTGTCAGATTGGTTCTAGGACCCGGTATCTTGCTTAAGAGGTGCTGCAGCAAGAAGAAGGCAAAACAGGGTGACAATACTAGGTTAAATAACTGAATTCATAGGAAGGGACCATCGATTTTTTCCAAGGTCAAGTGTATTTTGGGGAATTTGTTGTTGAATAAGCATAGATTCCTGTAAAAGGTTTGGAGTACACCCAATACTACTCGTAATAAAAACATTTCTTTGCTTTTCAAAAAAAAAAAATTTGATGAAGTAGGTCTACAAATTTGAATTTTAAATAGGTAACAAAGAATGAACTAGGAAAAAGGGAAAGACTATTTACCTCTTTTACTGCATTTAATAATGGGCTCTATACATCAAAGAAGAACGACCATAAACTAATTTTCCTAATTCAAACAGATCATAATGAGGAAATAAAAAATTAATTGGAGTCATCTTAATAAACTACTAGTTTTATAGGATCTTTCTGCTCTAGGAAAAAAGTTACATTCAGAACGAGCCATTGATGAAGAGAAATATGGATAAACCGTTAAAAAGTCGTAACCTAAATCAATAAAATTATGATTAAGGAGTAGGGGTTTCGTAGCACATTGTCTGTAGCAATGTCTAAAAGCTGAAAAAGTTTTGTAATAATAACAAAGAAAGTTTAGACAAACTTTTACTCACTAATTCTTTTTATTTGATTTCCTGTTTACTTAACAGTTTTTCTAGGCACTTTTTTCCCCTTTTTAATTGTCATTCTTTAAAATCAATATATATAACATTAATATTATTGTCATGATCACGATTTTTTTCTCAATAGTCCACTAACCTTACCTAGAGCAGATACACATCTAAAACTAGTTAATGGAGGGTAATTTGGCTAACACATTTGGTAACTTCCTTGAATCTTGTGCTAACAGCTTAAACCAACAATTTTTGAGATGAAACAAAATTTTATTTATCTAAATTATAAGGGATACTTCTACCCGTGTACGTTGAAAAACTAGTATAAGATTAAGACAAGATAACCACTTGTGAATTTACTAAATTGGAATCTGCCAAGACAACATAAATATCTAATTTATGCATAAATAAAGGTTTTATTTTTAACAGAAAAAAAGAATAATTTTATTGTTTGGAAGTACAAAGAATACTCCATCTCCTTACATTCATATTAACAATGTCTCAAAAAGAGAGGTACAACTTATGCATTTATAATGCATAAATAAGGGGGTCTAATTGGAATTTGAGATTACTTAATTATTTAAATATAGTTAATAATTAATATTTTATAATTAATAATCATTTTTAATTATAATATAAAATATATATCTATTCAAATAGAACTAATAGTTAATAGTTGTTTCAAAAAGTTAAAACAAACCTCTCTAAATATTAAAAGGAGGGAGTAGTTATGTTTCTATCGAACTAATAGTAAATCACACTAATGTTCTATCAACACTCAGAGGATCCTAGCCAAACATGAAGGCCCCTCTTCACATGAATTCACGTGTCCTCGGTTAATAAACCCTAACAAAAAAATAGTGTACACAAAATGTACACAACCTTCTAACGCTAAAGTCTCAACCCTCCATTTTGATTTGGACCCACCTTAATTTGTTCAATTATTAGCACCATTAATTCTTAATTAGCCAAATTGATTAAGTCATTTAATTAATCCCCATATAAAGAAAAGACACCCATTAAAAACAAAGTATTCCTTCTTTTTGTTGCATTTTGGCTTTCCAAGTGTTGTCACCCTACCCACTTGTTAGATTATAGCTTTCTCAATAATTTCAAAACGAAAATTCATCTACTAATGCTTCATTAAGGAAATATAAACCACACAATAACCAAAACTTAGTTTAAAATTAAAATATTTTCAGCCCAAGAAATGGCCAATAACAAGTTTTAACTTTTCTTGCTTCAAAGTCCATTGCTTTGATCGCCAAAATTCAATTCATACCTTATCCCATCCGCCCCCGGTTTTCGTGGAATACACGTCATCATATTTATATATATATATATATATAAATCGACCCCCAATTAAAGAACATTTTAACCTAACTGCTTTCCAAAGGCCAATTAGATGTGTAGTCTTTCGGGTCTTTTCAGATAGTCAAAAGGCAGATTATATAAAGAACAAACTTGAGATGTGTTAGGTTCACAAACAGGGGTCTTTTCTTGGGCACGATCGAATCGTCGACAAATTGAGTAGAACCCTAGAATGTGGATTCAATATTTTTTCTGATCTATATGGAGTATTATTTTTAGTTATCATAATATTCTTGTACTAGTGATAAGTATTACAGGTATCTGTAAATCGTTGGATTCATAAATATGAGACAAATCAGGTTTCGAATCTTACATTTCATTAAAGTTCTGAGCTGTACATCTATGAACCAATAGGTTCTGTGTAATAATATGTATTTGTGGGATTGAGTTGTGTTATATATAATTAATTATAAGATAATGATTAGTATATTTTTTATTTCAATATATATCATAAGTTATTTATTAAAAAATTATTATTTTTAAATTTGAATCAATTTATAAAAAATTTTAATTGTAAAATTTAATAACTAAACCAATAAATGATAACAATGTATTGAATTAAAGAATGCACAAATCATTTTCCTTAATTATTTATCAGTTGGTCCTGTTAAGAATATGTCAAGAATAAAAGAGGAATCCTGCCATACGATATGATTAATTAATTTATAAGGATTGGTTTTTCTAGTATTTCTATTAAAATATTAATATTGACTATGGAGTTATTGGATCCCCTGATGCTTAAATTGGCAGCACACATGGAAGCCACAAGCCTAACAGTAATAAGTTATAGAATAAGTTTTTTCTTTTCCTTTTCCTTTTTTTTTTTTAAAGTAAAGGAAAAGTGTAAAGTTTTGTTTAGGGGCAGTAATTTTTTTAATGTTGCTTAATAGTAAGCTAGATTTTTTTTTTCATTTTTTATGAAAAATATGAATCCTTCATTAAAGGCTTAATGGATACTTGTTGACATTTAGCCATATGTCTGGAGAATTTTGTTGCCATTAAATTTTCATTAAAATAAGTAATTAATATCAACTGTAACAAGAAAATGTAATGGGATCTCATCAAATTAAATCCTACAAACAATTGCAACAGAGAGGCATAAAGCTACATAAACTATAAACCTTTTTTTTATACATAAACTGTAAACTAAATTAATAGTTCTTACCGACAAATCAAATTATTTAAGGTTTGTAATCTTACCTAACTTTCTCGTAGGTATCTTCATCTCAAGCTTTAGTATATGGTGTCATTTTAAAAAAATAAAAATCATGACTCAATGATTTAAATAATTTAGTAATAATTTTTTTAAAAAAAAGTAAAATATATTAAATTTGAATTATAAATATCCAAGTTAAGCGAGTTAAAAAAAAATAGAAAGGAGATGTATGCCTCTTACGATAAAATTGAAGGTTAAAAAAAAAAATCATAAAGATGAAGCTACCCCCTTTTCACCTCTATCTAAACAAGCCTAATTTGAAGTTTTGAACAGACCAGCACTACTGCGCGTCCAGATCAAAATCTAGTAGTCCTAGGACAAAATACTATCAATGTTTGACAATATTAAAACATTTTTTAATGCTCAGAAAATTTATCCATGTTAAATTAATAAATAAATTGTGCTCCAAAATACAATAAAAGCGATGTGCATGTACATGTTATGTGTAAAGGACAGTGATTGGTATACATTTTGATTCAATACATTGCATAATATACTCATAAAAAAATCATTATTTTTTAATCTAAAATTAAAAACAGACAAATTTAATTATATAATCATGCACACATGATACAAGAACAAGTTGAATTGACTGTATTTATATTATATTTTTAGTGACTAAACCAAAAGTGTATCAGAAAAAGTGTTGAACCGAGAATATACCAATCATTTTCCTATGTGTAAATTATCCAAGTTTGCTGTTATGTGTGTAACTCATGGAGCTTTTGTCATTTACCCATGATTTTAATATGGAATGCCATGCTCTAACAATTTAATAAACATTTAAAACTATCAATTTGTTGTCAAAGAAAATCTTAAGGACGCTTGGATCATAATCTGGGTATGCTATTATTTGGGCTATGGAGGAACCAGTTGGTGTTAAAAAATGAGAAAGTAAATTGGAAAGAGGTACTTTAACCTGTAAAAATTAGATCCTTTCACTGGCTTAAAGCAACTAAGTAATGGCCTAATTTATAATTCGAGTTATGGCGCAATACACATAGAGAAGCACTGGAAGCTGCTGGTGATTAATCTATTCTTCTCATTGGTTTTATTAGTTTGGCTTTGTTGTTTGATCATTGTTGAATTAGTATGGATTTGAGTACTCCTCATACTTCATTTCTTAATAAAAATCTTATTTCGTTGATTT
>BPVZ01000157.1:252833-266968 GCA_020521535.1 Rubroshorea leprosula | reverse complement strand
TTTTTAAATATAAATTTTGAATAAAAATTAATAATTTATATAAATAACAATTAAAATTTTTTTCTTTTTATATGAAATTATTGCTGACTCCTATAATTTAATAAAAAATTTTCAATAATTTTTATTTAAAATTTACATTTTAAAATTTTAAAAATTAAATTAAATTTATTAAAAAATAACCGAGAGTATATAAATCATCATCAAGGTAAATAAAGAAAATGAATTAAAAACATAAAACCTTCTTGTGCACCAACTGGAAACCGAACCCAGGTCTATACCGTGGCAGGGTATTATTCTACCACTAGACCACTAGTGTTTATTGCTTGTATTTTAAAAAAAATTTTACTTCACCTTTATTATATTTATATTCTTTTTTTTTTTAATCAAAAAATAAAATTTCACTACTCTATGAGTAAGTGATACCATATGTTCAGATAATTTTTTTCTTTAAAAAATGTGTTGCAAGTATATAAATTCATGAGAGGTAAATAAGGCATGCGCCAAATTTCCTTATCACCAATGACAAAGGTTATGACCCAACAAGATATTGTCAAATTGGGATGTGTTTGGGGCAAACTTCTGTTCCTTACTTTGACTTAATTTATGCTTCTTCCATCTTAATTTCCATTTCAAAACAAATAAGTTTGCTTCACATTGACTGTCACATACCATCAAGAAGTTATAAAAGCATTTTTTTTTCCTTGTCAATTTCGATCTTTGAAAAACCTCAACCATCTTATAATTTTCCTGTTCAAACTTAACAAACAATCCAGTTTTTCCATATCAAAGCAGTAATTTCTTCTACATTGACATATGATCATTATCACAAAATCAAACCTCATATCTTTCTAATTTCCTAATTAAGACTTTAAGTATATATTTGCTTTGCTTAATAATATACTTTTGGGAAGACAATGATTGATTAATTAATCAAAGACAGCTACACGTTTGAACTTGTCAATGTACATATGTATAGATGCAGACATGGAGTGAGACTTGTAGACAAATCGGCATTGATCTGTAATAATACAATTATTAATTTTGGCTTCATCAATTACTTTACTTGAACCTTTGGCCTTGTATTAGACATTTGACTTGTACGCACTATTAGAGACTAGTTAATTTCCTAGATAAATCATGGGGTTATCAGTACTGGTAATGACTAATTATATGTCTAATTATAGTAGGTCCAATTTGTCATCTTTTTGCAAGTGTATTTTTCAGTTGAATGCAATTTATCAATTTCCAAAACTCTATATAAGAATGACAAGGGTTGGATTTATTGGTAAATAAGTGTCATTTTATAAATTAAATTTAAGGGTTAAATCTTGGAGTTAGCATCTAAAATAATTAATTTTTTAAATGTATTCATTAGTAAATAAGTATTATTTTATAAACTAAATTTAAGGGTTAAATCTTTGAGTCAACATTTAAAGTAATTAATTTTTTTTAAATGCATTTGGCTGATGTGGAAGGAACGCCTTTATATTACCTATGGAAGAATTAGTCTCGAAGCATATAAAATTGGTTGGAAACACTCTGATTGTAAAATTATATATACTCCAAGGTAGGCCCAAACAACAATTGCTCTACTTAATAATTCAAATAAACTTATAAACTTAGGTCGCATACTTTGCCCCAGAGCCTCTACATAAAACCCTTGTTCATATATGATGGAATTAAATGATTTTTTTTTTATAATTAATAGAGATCCACTTACATACAAGTTTTATACATCATACTTATATAAAATTTCAACTATTCATCTTTTTACTTTCAATAGTTAAAATATTTTATTTATATTTATTAAAGATAAATATTATTTTTATCTAAAAAGTCATAATAAATCTCTACTATTAAAAGTAAAGAAATAAATTATCAAAATTTGTGTAAACATAGTGTATAAGATTTATGTGTGAATAGATCTCTCCTCTTTCATAATTAAAACAAAAATCTTCTTCTCAATCCGGCCTGGCAAAAGAAAATGTAAATGCGGACTGAAGGAAGAAAAAAATGCCTTTAATAATCCCAAGTTTCTAAGGACATTTTAAAAAGGTATACTTAAGCATTCGAAGAAGAGTATGAGGTTTTGAAAAGGAAGGGCATGTATGCATCAAAAGAAAAAGTAAAAAGCAGAAGGGCCTGTACAACCCAAGCCCAAGGACTGGGCTTTTAGGTTTCTCGGTCATTATAATTTATAAATGTTTGTAGACTTTATTTTTTTTAACGAATACCCAAAACAAATGGGCCTGCCAAGATCTAATCCACTTAACAGGCTAACAAAATTTCCACCGCAAAAATGCCAACTCCCATTTCAGTACTCAACAGAAAGGAAAAAAAATTTGTATTACATTGTAAAACACTAAGTAGTAGATTAGGTGGGCTCTTAATAATGAAAAAAAGCCCTCCCATTTATTAATTGATATTTTATAATTTAATACAATATAAGCGATAAAATACTAAACTCACCTATCAATTAGCTTGTAGCCTTGTAGATTTTTGTTTTATTGCTACATGGGAGGGTAACTGTCTTGTATATTCGCGGAAGTTTGTTCTCTTATTCTAAATTTCAAAAAAAATGAAAGCCTTATAATTAATGAGTAACAATTTAACTAGACTCTTATTATTAGTATTAGCTTCTTCCATAACTAATGAATTTATCAGCTAAGCCAGTATGTAAACAAGAAAATAAGCCCCTCTTCGTTATAAATGACTTCTCATGCAAAATTTGATAAATGCGAGGTTCGAGTCTCACTCTCAATATTAAAAAAAAATGAAATTAAACCACAATATGAAACCTTATTATAGCAGCCCAAAAATCAACAGTTTTTCTTCTGTGGTATAAGCCCATGATTTGTTATCAAACTCCAAGGTCCACTTGGACCCAACCAGCCATACCCTGTTTTGTGAGTGCTGATGGTTAGCACATCACTTCCATATCAACAAGGTAACATGCTGCGCATTGCGAGGAAACCATTTGGTATGGGCAGTTTTGCAAGAAGGGAGAACTTTAAGGCTTTTTCGTGAAAAACAGTTGGGTAAAATTGAAAAAAGAAGGTGGTCCATAGCCCCTTTTTAATTGGGCCTTAAACATACTTAGTTGGGTATATTTTTTAGAGATTTAATTGGTTTTGATTTTTAAATTGTTTAAAGATACGAAAAAATAGAAGAAAAAATTATATTTGCTCCCACCTTGATGTGTAGATGTCTGTGGTCAATAAAAAGAGGAAATTAATTTTTTTTTTTATAGATGATTTGTCTTTAACTCAATAAAAAAGATAGATTTAATAAAACAGTATATAAAAACTAACTCATGATATTACTTATGGTAACTACTATAATAATAATAATAATAATAATAATAATAATAATAATAATAATAATAATAATAACACTATGACATGAGTGTATGACTATAGATCTTTGGATTCCATGGACCTTCATGCTGGCATAACGACTTTAAATGGGATTCTGAAATGAACCCTTCATTTTGATATTTTTAGATTTTTTGCATGCATTGCACGGAGGCAACTTTAGAAGGTATTGTCTTTATAAGAATTATCTTCCACTCAATGCAGCATGTAGCATCTATATGAAAGTATCTCTAGAGAGTTCAATATTCTTGAAAATGAAAATTTTAATATCACAAAGTGTATTGCAGTTCATTTTATATTAAATTGTAAATTATTTATTATTGAATGATGAAGGACCTTTGATAATAAGTGAAAATTTTTATATTTAATAGTTAGTATTTTATAATTTAATATAATTTAAACTGTAAAATACATTATGCTTCTCAAGAATAAGTCTTATTGTTGAGATGGGTGCATGGAATGATCAGATATTTTCCCATCTCTTTACATCAAAGTCAAATAAAAGAATAGATGCAAAGCAAAATTGTTACAACAAATAGATGCTTAAAAAGTCATTGAAAAATGACCTAGACACTCATATTAGTGATGGGTGATTCCAATTCGAACTGAGCCTTTTCTAAAGAAGATGAGTGTGTCATGTACCATTAGAAGTCAGAAATTGTTTATAGAAACAAGAACTAATAAAATGTCAATTAGTTTAGTAATGTTCCCCACAACTCCAAATTGAGATTATATTACCTTTTTTTTTTTATTAGTAAAAAATAATTTATTAGTAAGATACAAGGGATATGTCAACCAATTACATTAACAAGTATTAAGACAACAACCTCAATCCTCAAAATATACATTTAACACAAGCAAATCCGCTTCTTGATCTATAAGATAGTTGCTATACAGTCTATAGGATTATGTTCCCATTTATAATATGAATATGAAAAGCCCTCAACCCTTTCTTTAAGCCACAAGAATGATCTAATTTGGATGTTCTTGAGTACTGCTTCCATTGAAACATCTTGGTCTTTGAAAATAAGATTATTGAGATTATATTACTATACTTTTGTCATTTTCTTCTGCTGGATTATCACTACTTGTCAAACTTAGACAATTAATGCACTTATTTGTCCTTATTTGTAATAGTGGAAAATTATAGTGCATTTCTTTCTCCTAATTAAATATACCCAATTGCACACTATGAAAAAGTTCATCCCTTGTCTGTTCTGCTCTGTAAAACAAATAAAATTGCCAACCAGTCGTTCATCACATAAATGTCCAACAATTGCAGTTTCAACTGAGGCCGCATTGGTTAGGTACACCAATGACACGGTAAAATGTCTAGGTTTGATTACTAGAAGTAACAATATTGTAATAATTCCCAGCCCCAATTCCCCATTGCTCAAGAAAATTTAAAAAAAAAAAAAAAAAAATCTAACAACCGTGCAATTTGGAATTAGGAGGGATTGGGGACCATGGGCAAGTGTCCAATAGAAAAAACTAACCAAGAAAAGATGTCATGAACAAGAAACCCATGGTTGATTAAGCTAAGCCAATCATATTGACCACCTTTTCTTGTAAACATAACCCTAGATTATAGCTAAATAGGTTCCTAATAATTTAATTATGAAGCCAACATTTGGACAGCAAAGTCCAATAGTACTATTACCTAATAAAGCAACCAGGCTTCTATTTATGTTTTCTTTTGATTTTGAAACTCCAATCCTATTGGGACAGTGTGCCTGTTTTTCCTCCCTCTTCTTAGAATTTTAAATACAATGAGATCTTCAATTATGTAATGTGGGCTTTGTTCCTTTCCATGTTATTAGAAGGGTGCATGAACAAGAACTATTCAATATTCATTAAAAAACTAGAAAGTCTTGATGCCAATCCAATGAATTAATAAGGATTATTTTAATTGTACTTCTTAAATCTTTTCTACCAATCACTTTCCCATCTATCTACTCTCAAATACTGTTTAAAGTTAATATTATGTAGTATTAAATGAATAGAAACATAATAATAAAAAAATAACAAAATTTGTGGGATGAGAGATAAAGAGAAAATAAAAGATTTTGGTCTACCCCAAAACCTATAGATGAGCAGTTTGTCGGTGTAATAAAGATTGATCAAATTAAAGGTGTAAATACTCATATTAAAAAAAAAAAAAAACCCAATAATATAAGAAAAAGAAAGTGGGTTTGAAGGATTGAAGCCCATATCTTCATAGATTCACTGCTTTCATTCAGCAACTCAAGTTGTCTTTAATTTATTGTGGATACAGAGCCCCTGGCACAAGTACTTTTTCAAGAACAAAAATAATTTAGATGTCTAATTTGATTTTTTGGACAAGTTGTGTGACGGTATGGACTATTGAGAGATTCTTTTCTTTTAATTGTTATTTATTTATTTATTTATTTTTGGCCTTCCTTTTAATTTTGATTATTCCTTTTGACCAAGTTGAGATGTTGATGAAATCATATGCTTGAAAATTTCAAGATGGAAATCCTCTTAATTCATTATGAATTGCCACATTGTAAGACAGTAAGAGACACAAATCCTTCTTCAATCTTCTGTTCCACCTTATAGAATATGCTTTAAGGAAGTCTAGATTCCAGGTGGGGCAATCTTGCCCCCACCACTCACTATTCTAACGTAAACAAATTACGAATTATGCAACAGAAATTTGCTCTCCTATTTTTAAACCTTCTCACTTAGTGTAAGATTTGATTTTTAATATAAAAACTCAAAGCTTAAGGTGCACTATCTTACTAACATGAATGAGGTGCCTTTTTTTTTTTTTTTTAAATAGAGGAAATATGCTTACTTTTTGTATGCACTAATAATGCAAAAACAGCAATTGTTCATTGGATCTTGGTAATGATATGGTCAAATTTATAAAAAATTATAAAGTAATTTTGGCAAATAATGACCAAGGATTATTCTCATACCTGATTATGATTTCTGAATAAGCCACCACCAAAGAATTGATGGTGCAAAAGGGCTGGCTGGCAAATCGATGGAATCTTTTTTTTTTTTTAAATGCATATACCCCTTGATGATTTGAGACAAGTGCACTCTACTACTTCCACATTATAGAAACATGTTTTTTTAGTCCCTGTAGTCTGAGACAAATGCACTACACTCCACGTGAACTAGTATCCTTAAATATTGAGAAGTGAAGAATACCTTACACCAAGAGAAAATGTATAAATAAAAATATAAATTGTTTTTTAATTTAAAAATGTGAATTTTGTTAGTTTTTAAATAAAACAGTAAACTTTCAATTTTTTTTATAACCTAATTAATCATTAAATAGAAAAATTTTTAATTGACATCCTTAAATAGAAAAATAAAATTTTATTATTTTATTTAGAATCTGATAAATTTTACATTCTTAAATTAAAAAAAAAAACAAAATTCATATTTTTATCTACATGTTTTCTCTTAATTCATTATTTTGTTTGTAAGAAACAAAGAGGAGTGGAGACAATATCTTTCTATTTTCCCTCCCTCCCCTCCCCCTTCTCTCATTTGATTATATTAAAATTATAAAAGAAAATAAAGGAGAGGACCTCCCTTCCCTTCAATTTGTGTTATCCAAATAGGAAACTTTATCCTACTTTCCTCTCCTCCCCTCCCCTCCCCTCCTCTCCTCTTCCCTCCGCTCCCCTCAAACCAAATAAGTTGTAAGATATAAGAGTAATAAGTAAAATTGTTGTTTTTAGCTTCTTAGTCACCAAAATTTGAATAAAATCATAATTGACATCTAAAAGTCAAAATTAAAAATTAAAATGGATACTTAAATACAAATTTTCAAAACTAATAGGAGTAACTAAAACTAAAAAATTTTTTCATAATAAGCAAAGAAAAAAAAAACAAAAAACAAAAATAATAATATTACTAAACGGGCCTTAAATAATTATTCTTACTTTTCGACGTCCTTAGTCTTTACGGAGATGTAAAAAGTATACCTGATTCATGTGTTTCCCTCTCCAACTGCAATTTTGCCTTTAATTTATTCATTCCAAAAGGGATTAGCTAAAATGAGGTCCCCTACCAATTAAATACTACTATAAATCATGAAAAGATAGAAGATATTATTCATATTTGGATTTTGTGGGAGAATAAGACACGGGTCGGTGTGGAATGATTTCATTTAAAAACCACTTACGTACTTAGGTTCATGCATGAATTTGAAGACAAAAGCAACCATATATCATCCTTCCATTTTATCAACATTTCCTTTGAATTTTTTCAAGTTGTTTGTTTCTTTACCCTATCTAGTTTGAAGGAAAGGGAAGGGAAGAGAAGAAAATAAAAGGATATTATTCTTTTTCTATTTCTCTTTTTTTGTTTGGTTAAATTGAAATGCAAAGAAAATTAAAACAAAATAAGGGAAAGCATTTCCCCTCCCTTCTCTTCAACTTTTTGTTGTATAAAAAATTGTTTGTTATAATAGTTTTAAACTAATAGTTAACAATTTTGTTTAATTTAATGATTAATAATTATTATTACTAATAATCTAAAGACTTTTATTCATTGTATATAAAATGAAATTGTTAACTGTTAATTTCAAATTATTATATCAAATAATCTTTAAATTGGGAAAATTCTTCTCTTCCCCTCCTTTCAAATTAAACAATCTATTAGTGAATTTAACTTCTTCAATTCAACGTGAGTGAAGAAAAAAAAATCCATTGGATGGTTGATGTGTTACTCAACAAAGAAAGAGCTTAATTAACAGTTAATACACAAATAGAATATTATAAATACTTAATAATTTAAAAGAAGTTATATTTTAGAAAACTAAGAAGAATCTTATAAATTCTTAAATAATTTTAAATATAGTTAATATTTTATTAATTAAATATGTTTAACTATTTCATTAATGAAAACAAAATTTTATATCGTTGGCTAAAAAATCAAAATTTTATATCATTGAATATGTATATTAGAAAATAGGTTCTTTTTTTTTTTTTTAAATAAGATGACTATATATTATATCAACTTGAAAATTTGAAATTTAAGATTTATGATTTGTAAAAGAGAACAAGCGATGTATAAAAAGAAGCACATTTTTAATGCATTTGGGCATCATTCTTCTTCCTATTAACTACTAGATTCATGCATAAGGAAAAGGCATTGAATATTTTGTACCTAACAGGACACCAGTCTCATGTTAAATTATTACATTGCTTGTTTGCCACCTAGAGTGTACACAGAAACACAAAAAAAAAAAAAAAAAAAAAAAAAGGTATAACCTGCTTCTATTCTTTCTTATCTGTTTGGGTTTAATTCTGTCTGACCATTTCTGCATAATATTATAATATCACAGCTACATTATACTTTTGTTTCTTAAAAAATCTTCTAATGATCTTGCACGTACGAAATCTAAATGCGAATGTACCATTTACTTTATTGAAAGTAAAAAAGAAGGATAACCACTAACTTCCTTTTAATTTCTTCCACGACCTTCTTTTTCTGGTGTTTAATGCGATCTTTCTTTATAAAATTTCTTTAATTTCAAGCTCCTTCCTCGACTATAAGGTTTAAAGGAGATTCAATTTAAAGTAGATTTAATTTATTTTTTGAGGATGTAACTTCATTTAGTGATTCAAGTCAATATACTCCTCTAAGCACTTCATGGATATGAAATGGTAAAATTTTTGCAATTTATGATGTAAACAACTTCATTGATCCAAAAGAATGATTCTAAATTAGCAAAATTATTAATTTAAAATAATATATATCACCCATCTATAAATTAAAAGGATTAATCAACTTTGATAATACAACATATGTTAAGATCCATTTATATACATATATATAATACATAAATTATTAATAGTTGATTTCTGAATTCATCGGTTGAAATATTAGTATTATATTTTGTCATATACCTCAAGGTTTTGGATTTAAAAATCAATGGCTGATCATTTATATAAAACTTATATATGTGAGCGGATCTTAACTCTAGTTGGAAAATTTTTCCTCTAGTGTATCCTGAAAATTTTAGCAAAAAGATTCTCACAATACGAATGCTTGGCATGGAGTAAAAAAGAATTTCTTTGATAAAACGCTTCAAAAACAAAAATGTATGATTGCTAGAAACACAGCAATTGCTAGAAACAGCAATTGCATTCAACGTGTAAACCGTATACCGTCTGAGCATAAAGAATTCGATTGCAAAAAAGAGGCAGACGTACCAATAATGGAAGGAAAGCATGCAGGACGGATGATAGGCACTAGTTAGAAAATGCAATTTACATAATCCAAGAAATGTTTTCGGGGTTTCGTTTCTTCTTTAGGTTTCCTAATTACTCCACAAACTGTGTTTAGGACCCACAATGAACTCATTGTAGTTTTCACCAAGCAAATAACCAGTTTTATAAGAAAGATAGCTTTAAGACAGTTGTGATTAGACTGGGGGAATGCGGAACTATCAATGCAATCAAAGTGAAAATCGAGCATATTGAATTGAAATGTAAAAGAAGGTAAAAGGAACTTTGTATACCATTTTCACTTGTGAAAGTTGTGTGTGTAACATCTCTATGCTGGAAGCTCAGAAGTGAACTAAACCTATGAAGAACCAAAACTGACTTTAAAGGTTCCAGGCAGCTGCAGTTCAGTGTCATCACATAACTTTGTTTGCCTGGATCAGGGCTCTTTGGAGATCCATGGCAAGTCCTTGCAGAAGGACCGGTTTTGTAATGACTCCATTGATTCCTATCTGTGTACATTTTTCCCACACCCCTTCATCAGCACTAGCAGTGGTGGCAATTATCAAGGGCCAACTACGACTTCGGTACTTCCGAATTCTGATTGCAATCTCGTAACCATCCATCTCAGGCACCTGCAGATCCAGCATAACAACCTTGAAAGGAGATGCAGCTGGGCCAATAGCACTAAGGCAATCAAATCCAGATGAGACAGTAGAAACAATGCACCCCAACTTTTCAAGTAGCTTACGGGTCACTGCCCTGTTCACATCATCATTATCAACTAATAGAACCTGCAAACCCTTGAAAAGAGAGTTTGAGTGTGGCTGTTCTGAAGACTCTCCAGCCTCTGTAATGGTTATTGCTATGGATGGTCGGACTTGAAACCGAAGGACAAGTCCCATGGATTGAGTAGAACCATGAGGGTTGTGGATCACCCATATGTTCCCATGCATCATCTGCAATTTCATGGAGATCATCAGGAATAAACTGGTCAGAAATGTCTTAAAACATGGGAACAATAATTTTTATAAAATAGGCATATAGTTTCAACTATAAGTACCAAGTAAAAAAATTTCAGTTAGCCACCATGGCTGTTGAGATCTAGGTAATGACAAAATTGGATCCTATTTACATTCTTAAAACAGAGAAACAGGACTTCTTTGTTGGGATAACAAGCGCACCACTGTTCTACCTACTATTAGAGGTCTCCCAACTTAATCTAATAGACAAAGGGAAGACTAACTTACATCTGTCCATTAAATGATTCTGATTCAATAATTCTCCTTAGTTGGATTATACCTTAACAGATAGGCCTTTATTACTCAAAACAAATATCAATTGTTCACTCTTGCCTTCTCTCATTTAAAGAATAACAATCTTACCTGAACAAGTTTTTGGCACATGCTGAAACTCAAGCGCTCCTCAGCTCCACTGGTGCATCTCTTACCCCCAGGCTGTACTTCTGATGTTGAGCCCTCTAATTGAGCTTGAGAACTACTGTTATCAATCCCAATTTCAAATCTGACACGTACATCCCCATTGGAAGTGCCATGCCTCCATGCAGTCCACCTCTGATCATTCTTTTCCAGACTACCATTCTCAAAGGAGACCCGAACTATTAAAGTTCCTCCTTCACTATTGCCATCCAAGAGGCTCCCAACCATATGCAATATAACCTGAAAAACTCTTTTTTCATCACCTATGACATAATCAGGCAATGACTTCTCAACCTCAATTGAGAAGCCAAAGCCCCTATAAATACACAAGCACTTTGCAAGGGAAGCTGTTTCTTTTATCATGGAATGCAACCGGAATGATCTCATCTCCAATGGGAACCTCCCACTATCCTTTGTTGAAATGTCCATAACGTCATTTACCAGGGTTGATAGGACATTGCTGGTTTTCATCATTGCATCAACAATAATTTGTTGATCACTATTCAAATTTCCAGATTGCATCACTGAAAGTAAGCCTAAAATTGAGTGCATTGGCTTCCTCATCCCATCACTCATTACCTTCAGAAATGCATTTCTTGCCAGGCTTGCCCTCATAGCATTCTGTCTAGCCAGTTGCAGCGCTCGATTTTGTTCCTCTAATTTCTCCCTCATGAGTTGGGACTCTTCAAGAACAGCAGCATGAGAGATTGCCACAGCCACCTGATCAGCAACAACCTTAACTATCTCTAGATCCTGGTTGCTCCAAGATCTAGATTGTCCACTTGGAAGAATGCAGACCAATATAGCATAACAAGTCTGAATTACTTCTGGAGTACCCCCTTTAAAATTGCACACCCGAAGCATTGGCATCCTGATAGCAGCCACCGGTCCTGACTCACCATACTCTCTGCTGCTTGCAGTAGCGAGTAGCGAATATGGACTAAGAAGATTCACACTATCAATCCCTTTTATCCTTACAACATCGGGATCAGTAATTGGTATAGTAGAATTCAATGAATAATTCTCCCCATTGAGCTCATGAGTTAGAAGCATCTCTGTTCTAATCTCATTTGGCATCCAAACTGCACAGTTCTGTAGACCCAATGTCTTTGATAGCTCAACCAAGGTTGTGTGCAGAATGGTATGCCTATCCAACGACTTGCGAATCTCTTGAGTAAGCATACGAACGTGCAAACCTGTCTCCCTCTGTTTCATTATAAGCCCAACCTCACGCCCCAGGTCCCATGCCTTCTTCTTCAACATGAATTCTCTCACCTTCACTTTGAGAAGTAAAGGAATCATGGTGAATAAAGTAATGGCAGTGGCACATGAGACCAAAGCAGTGAGGGTCTTGAACACGGTAAGGGCCATCATTAACTGAAATGTGTGAGGGCCATACGTCCACCCATTTAACAAATGGGTCAAGCCACATAACACAATGAAGGCTATGAACTGAAAAAGGACCCATTTGAATGGCACATTGGAGCAGCTAACAAAGTAAAGGAGCTCAATTGGAATCGAGAAATACGCAACCGCAATTAAGAAATCACTCACTCTTTGGGTCTCCAGAATGCTCTCAATACTCCAGAAACTTCCTTCATCATCACAATTACATCTTGGAAAGCCATTATCTGCCGTCGATACAGACAGCAGAAGTGAAAAAACCAACAGCGCCAGAGCTAATGTTCTTATCATTGCTTCCAAATGGACTGTCACCGCCACCACTTTTCTTCAATCCATTAGTTGCTAGTGGTGTTGTTGAGATTTTTTTTCAAAACACATATATAACCAAAGCAAAGCACTCCTGAGACAAAATCTTGAAATCCCAGTTTTCCATTTCCATTTCCTGTAAAATCAACCAAAACAAAATTGTTATAAAATAGTAAAAAAAAAAAGGAAGTCAATGAAAATGTGGAATTGAATTACATTGATCATAGATCCAACACACCCACATAGCAGAATAAAAAAAATTGCGTTTTTCAGTCAAAATTATTCTAATTTGATTTCTAAAGTATTTTCTTTTGAGTCTGCAAATAGCACAGTACTGATGAACACTTAGCAGGAAATTTTGCATGTTCAATACAAAATACACCTAAATAAAATAAAGCAAAAGAGTCACCCCAAACCCACTTAAGATTTAGAATTAAAAATTTAACCCGGAATCAAGAAATTCATTAAACCCACAAAAAATCTTTCCTTTTCGACCAAAAAACAAAATTCCCAGAATATCATTTTTGAAAAGCAAATAAAACGTACCTGTCAATAACCAGACCTTCCCATCACAAACCACCGTCAGATCTCACCTCCCTTTTCACATGCAAACCCCACCACAAAATCACCGGTAACTCGCATTCTAATCCAATCTACTCAACACCCAAAACCCAGTCTCCATTTAAAAAAAACCCCGGAAAGAAAGATAGGAAACCCGACAACCGTCCACCCTCTGTGCCGCCACCGCCACCGCTGCCGCCGCCGTAAACAAGTGAAAACAGAGACAAAACCAGAGAAAAAAAAAAAAGGAATATGCGGAAGCTACAAAGAAGAAGACGAGGAAGGAAAAGGAGGAGACGTAACTCTTCTGAGGAGTTTCCTTCTCTTATATAGAGAACAAATCACTTTCGACGCTTTCGTTTCATTGCCCTTTGGATAATAGTATGATATCCCCTTTTTTGTTTTCAAAAAAAGAAAAGAAAAAAAAAAAGTTGGAAAGAGGAGAAGATAGAGAAGGGAAAGAAAGAAGGAAGAGAGGTTTTGGAATGGGGGTGGGGAAGGGGGGGGAAATGTCTGTAAGTTAGCGCCGTTGTATTTTGCAAGAAGCGGAAATTAAAAAGAAAGAAAGAGAGAGGAGAGGGAGAGGGTGGGGGCGAAGTAGAGAGTGGGTCCCAATTCATTACATGAAGAGAACTTGGACGCCCTTTTGAATCAAAACGTCCTCGTCATACCCAAAAAGTTTTGTTTTATTTCCTTTCTCTCTCCGTAGAGTACATAGAGGGAGTTACTACAACTTTTTTTTTTTTTTAATTTTATTTAAACATTTTCTTACTTTAAAAAATTTGGACAAAAATTTAAAATTAAGGAGATGGTATTTATTATGTAAAATATTAAAAAAA
>BPVZ01000157.1:157608-177526 GCA_020521535.1 Rubroshorea leprosula | reverse complement strand
ACGGGATGCAGACCCACACACTCAATATCGGACCGCTACTAATATTTCACGCCAGGTGATGCAGATCCACATCAATCAGACCCCGAGACACAGTCAGCCTCAGCCATGTCTCTGACTCTGAGATTCTTTCACTCTTTTGCTTTTCTCTTCATCTTCTTCCTCTCTACCATACCTGCACTCTTAGTCCTTGAAAATGAAGACTCAACAATCAAAACCATGCAGGATTTCTCTGGATACCCAGTTGATGAACCAACTCATTCTTTTACCTTAACTTCTCTATCTGCCCCATTTTCAGTTGATTCTCAAACTCTGCAGAAACAGGTACTTAGGGATTTCTTTTATCTATCTATTACTGTTTCATCTAAATAAAGATGGGCGCTTTTTCTTTATAAATTACAAGGGGTCCGTTTTATGTAGACTGTGGGTTAATGTTGTGAGTTTGGATTAATTTAGATTGATGAGCTCTCAACTTTCTCGGATGCACCTGCCCCAGCAGTCACAAGGGTACTCTATACTGACAAGGATGTACTGGCACGCAGGTACTAGACTATTACTACAAATTTCATTGCTAAGGCCAAAAAGAAAACTGTTTTCAGCTCCTGATTCTCAGGTTTAGTGATTTGGAATTAGACTTGATGATTGGTGAAGAGACAAGTCTAGTGAAGCTCCTGTAATTTTTAATTTTATCTTAGGTTTTTATCCAAAGTTCGTGTCTTTTATAATTTCATCCCCTTATTCTAATTGCAGGTATATCAAGAACCTGATGGGACTTGCTGGTCTTTCTGTTAGAGAGGATGCTGTTGGCAACATATTTGGTCGATGGTGGGTTTCTGTCTTTAAGATTTTGATATCTTTTACTTTGTCATGCTGAATTTGAATATCTGGAAGTAGTTAGCCTCAACTTTCGTTTTTCCACATCTGTCTTCAATGTTAGATATTATATTGTGAAATGCTTTGGTCTTTGTTGTTCCTATATGTATTCTCCTTTGTCTTATTGATTCACTACTCTGCATACTTGGCCACAATTGCTTGAAGGTCAAATATAGTTTTATCTTGGTTAGGCTTGTTAAATAGTGGTGAAGATTTAAACCACCACAATTTTGTCAATTAATCGTTGGAGAGTGGAAAAAGTTTTTTGTTTAACAATGTGAAAGTGGTTTGTCACAATTTTGTCCCCTCTCCCTTCCACTGATCAAATATCTGCAAATTTGTCTAGGCTCCCAAGTCCCAATTGGCTTGGTATCTTCAAGCTCACTTTAACATTTTGACCTCCATTTTCTACAATCATATATTTCTTTAATTTCATTGTGGTTTCTAGATATTTTTGTCTCTTTTAATGTAGGGATGGCTATGAACCAGACCTCCCTGCAGTGGCAACAGGTTCTCATATTGATGCTATTCCATATTCTGGGAAGTATGATGGAGTAGTTGGTGTTTTAGGTGCAATAGAAGCCATTAATGTACTCAAGAGGTTTGGCATTTCTGTTCAATGTGAATGCTCTTAAGATATTTGATTTCTGGATGAGATTTTTGGTCCATTCTTTGAGAACTGGGATTTACTCAGGTGGGCCTTCAAACCTAAACGGTCACTTGAGATAATCTTGTTCACTTCAGAAGAGCCTACACGCTTTGGGATCAGCTGTTTGGGAAGGTTAGGACCATACCATGTCATGCATGCACACATGTTTTTTTCAACTTGTTTTACGATTTTGTTTTCCACTTCAGGATTTTTATGTGCAATTTTTCTTGTTTGAGATTTATGATGTGTTCCTCTATGTATGTAGCCGCTTGCTGGCAGGGGATGAGACGCTTGCTAAAGCTTTGAAGGCAACAGTTGATGGTCAAAACATATCCTTCTTTGATGCTGCAAGATCTGCTGGATATGCAAGATATGAAGATGACTTATCCAGTGTGTTTCTAAAGAAGGGGACTTACTCTGCTTTTATAGAGCTGCATATAGAGCAGGGGCCCATTCTGGAGGTGGAAGGTTGCCTTTCTTTTTAACTCTCTCTCTCTCTCTCTCTCTCTCTCTCTAAGGTCTGCAAAATTTGATTCCCCAGAAATCTATCTTATTCTTCAATTCAGGTGTTGCTATTGGTATAGTGACTGCCATTGCAGCCCCTGCAAGTATAAAAGTCGATTTTGAAGGTAGTGGTGGCCATGCAGGTGCAGTCTTGATGCCAAATAGGTAATTTCTACCTATATGTAATTATTATTGTTTGTGTTGCTCTAGGATTAAATAGCATCAAGATAAAAACAATGCACCTTTTCTTGTTTTAAAGTTCAAAGATTTTCATGTATCTTTCATCTGTATGATTTCCTGAATAAGATGCAGATTGTGAATTCTTTTTATTTTAAGGTTGTTTTACTATTTATTTTCTCTGCTCTCTTTAGTTCAAGATATCTGGTTTCAGAAGCAATCATATGTAACAATCAATCCCTTAACCACCCCCCCCCCCCCATAAAAAAAAAAAAAAAAAAAAAAAAAAAAAACCAAAAAGCTTTCTAGTGTAACTGACTGCAACAAGTACAAGTCTGTGCAATATTTCTATTTTCTGAAGTCAAATTTTGAAGCCTTCTCAATATGATACATGATAATTGTCATCTTTATTTATTATTTTCCAATGCCTTCTGAAATTAGTTTATATGACATTTCATTTTCCTGACATCATTCCTTTGTCATAAGGATAAAGTAACCTATAAATCCATTGTAAAGTGCAGAAATGATGCAGGGCTGGCAGCTGTAGAGTTAGCGCTAGCAGTAGAGAAACATGTGTTGGAATCTGGATCAATTGATACTGTTGGCACAGTTGGTAAGTCATGCTTTCATGTGTGACTGGAAAATTTGTTTTCCACCTTTATCAATATATGGAATTTCATTTCAAATTATCTAAAGCATACTTTAACTTGAGCTACAAGATGTTATATATATTATTTCCCTTTTCACAGGTATTCTGGACCTGCATCCTGGAGCAATCAACAGCATACCTAGCAAAGCACACATGGAAATTGGTATGTTTCCAATTACAGTATTACTGAATAAAATTTCAAGGAGGTCATATTTCTTGGATTGTTTGATTGAGTATCCCACAAACTATAACACTGCTGAGAAATTGAAGTTCCTGTAGCCTAAGATGCTAGCTTGTTTTTGAAATTTGTACTAGATACTCAATGTTTATAATATCTGAGTAATCTGACCCTACAGAATTGATATTTCGCGCTTTATCCGCAATATCTTTTTATCTGCTTATTTGAATATCTTATATTTTTTTAATAATTTTATATCTGGCAGACACACGAGATATTGATGAAAAGAGAAGGAACACTGTGATTCAGAAAATCCATCAATCTGCAAATACAATTGCCAAAAACCGCAGGGTCAGCCTTTCAGAATTCAAGATCGTAAATCAGGATCCACCTGCCCTTTCTGAAAAATCAATTATAGAAGCAATGGAAGCTGCATCAAAGGAGCTAAACCTAACAAACAAGTTGATGATAAGCCGAGCTTACCATGATTCATTGTTTATGGCAAGGTAATTTGAGAAAGAGATTTAAAATTTGAACCCTTATGACCATCAATTATATTTTTCACATTGCTTGAAAACTATGAATAAGAGTCCAATACTGTCCCTAGAATTTCTTACTTCAACAACTAAAATATGAGATAAAGCTGGTCAAAATAAAAATGAGAGAGAGAAAGGACACTGTTCTAGATGTTACAAAACCTTAAAGGTAAAAATGGGAGGAATGTTGCCAACTTTAGTGCCCAAGGATATCAAATCATAGTGAATATTAACCATTGTATAGCTGCTAATGCTATGTTGATCGGGATGCTAGCTTTGCACAATGTGGGTTGACCTGCTAAAGGTCCTTCATTCTCACAATTTCCTCTTCCTTCTAAGCCTTGACATGAATAAGAGATGTTAACTAAAGATGCTTTTCCTGAGTATGCATTTCGACTTTCAAGGTAAGAGGGGCATAAGTGACCGACATGGGGTTCTCAGTGGCAACAAACCTTGATAAAGGATTCATTATCTTATTATTATTACTGTTAAAATAGCCATTAATACATTTTGCATTTCAATCCTTGCAGGATATCTCCAATGGGCATGATGTTCATCCCATGTTACAAAGGTCTGAGTTCCTTCTCTCTACATCTAGCACTCTCTGATTTTCTTACCATTAATCTACTGATGAAACTAATTTAATTATGCCTGCCTTCTTTGTTTTCATTAGTGTCGTAGTTTTAAGTGCATAAAGAAGCAAATTCATTACCACTAAATCTGGAACAGTTTTTTCACCATGTTACGAAAAACTGAAAGACTCAGAGAAAAAGTTACTGATACAAAAAAAAAAAAAAAAAAAAGCTGGTCACAGGAAGTGACTTTTTTTTTTTTCTTCTGCAATGGGCAAATATATCAACTTGCTGGCAAGAATATCATGCAACAAGCTATCAAAACAGGCTGAATGGTCTAACATAAGCCATTTGGTTTTGCAGGATATAGTCATAAGCCTGAAGAATATGCTTCGCAGGACGATATGGAAAATGGGGTCATGGTTTTAGCACTAACCCTTGCAAAGTTGTCTATGTCGTAATATATTCATTCTTCTTGTAAACTAGCCACTCAGATTTTCTTGTAACATTATGATCCTTTCTCATCCCTGGAGCCATCAAGAAATTATATTGATGTTTTAAATAAAGAAACTTGGTTGGGAACGCCACACCTTCCTTCAAGGTAAACTTTATAATGAGTCATGTTAAGCAGCCATTCATTCTTGGTGGCTGTAGTGTTGCCATGAGAATTTGTAAATTATCGTGCGCAGCTAGAGACTAAAAAAATGCATTCATATTACTAGACACAAAAAATGGAAGGCTACATCATCCTGTCAACAACCAGTGAAGGAGAGCAAGGAACAACATGCTTCTAAGCAGTAGAGAGTGAAATGTAGGGAAAGGTTCAGCTAGATCTGCTCCTATTAAACTGTTGCTGCTCCAGAGCATGATCATGCTAACAGCAGTTCTAAAAAGAACTAGTCTATATACTTCGGATAATCACTTACGGTATCTACTAAATTGTCAAGACTGAATGGAAAACAGGCAAACATCACGCTGCAGAAATCAAGTGCAGTAACATCTCTTGGTTAGTCAAGCTGCAGAACTAGGATCCTTATCAGAATCCTTCTTCAGGACTGTAGCAACAGCAACACAGGTCTTGTCAAGTTTCTCAACCTTTTCCAGCACAATTTGAATCTGTCGAGGGAGACAAGCAGGAATAAACAGCATGAACGTGGAGAATAAGAACTTGTTACTACCGAACTGTGAATGAGAATTGACAGTACTGAATTGCAAAAACCCAGCAAAGGATGCAAAGAAAACAAACCTTTGCTTTCTCAATCTGGCGACCCCTTCTATCCTCATCGGAGCTGATAACTGTAGAAATTGTTATCGCTGTTGCATATTTAGAAGATTAAAATCAGTAAAAATTTCCCAATGTTCATCATGCAGAACAAAAAAGAATATTTGAGAGGCTTCTTACCTTTCTCAGTTGCCTGTCCACTTCTTTTCAGAATCTCAGCAATGGTAACAACAGTAGGAATAGCTGGGTGGGTTTAACATTAAGTACAGATGTTAGCAATCTTGACACAACATAGTTTCTAAAGCACAATCATAAACAGCAATTTCTTGAACAAATTTCAGGTTCCCATCAGAAAGTAAAATGATTGATGTTGAGAAAAATCAAAGTAAAATGGAAAGGAAAGAGTAGACATTATATAGAATCCAAAAATTGTACCCATGCCCAGAGCAGAAAGTTCAACGTCACTGTACAGCTTCAGGTACCTCTGCAACAAAACAAAGATTGGATATTTAAGAAACAGAACTCTCTGTTCGAGGATATTTATCACTGAAACCAAATCACAATCTACGAAAATGTTAATACAAAACAGGAAATGCATAATTTCAGTAGGGTTTTCATAGATTATGAAGCAACAACAGGAGAAGTCAGTAAAATGCATCCGCAATAAGAAAGCTTCAGGATTCAAGTACGGTCCAAGATTACTGAAAAACAAAGAGGAGAATCATAAAAAAGGTACAAGAATTTCAACGAATCCTTAACTTCCCATTTTCTTCACCAATTCCCAAATCTAAGAAACTAATCCCCCCCGATTCCCCAAGAAAAGAACCTCAATTGAACCATCAAAGCGAGAGCTAAAAGAAGAGAGCGAAGACAAAATTACAAAGAATCATGAAAACACCAGAAAAATTGAAGAAACCCTAATTAATTCTCCAGTTTAGGTATCCAGAGAAACAATTGACGAAGAAGAAAACCAAAACCCTGACTCAAGAATCCAAAATTAAAGCATCCACTGAGATTTTACCTTGGCAAGATTGAGATAGAAGATGAAGGGCTTCTTGTTATTGGAGACCTGAACCCTATTCTTCTTCTTCCGGGGAGGCAGAACCCAAGTCGGAGAAGTACCAGCGGAAGCCTTGCTGTCAGCAGCGGCGGCGGCAATTACAGCAACATCGAGTGGCTTCTTGCTGGCGGCGGTGCTGCTGTTGTCGGCGTTCTTGGTGGTTCCACCTCCTTCCTTCGCCTTGGAGATCTCAGCTACGACGTCGACGGTTGTTGCCTCCATGGAATCAGCCCTCTGTTTCGCTCGCTTTGTCTGCGGAATTGTGGGGAAAATGGCGCGAAAGTCTGTTGTGCGGTTAGGGAGTTTTAGGTGAATTTGTTATGGGTGTGGGGGTTTTATAGGAAAATAAATAATTCAAAGCCCAATAGGATAACGACGCGTGTCCACTCTTGCGCAATGCTTCGTGAAACTGAAACGGCCCGCGGGCCGTTTTTGATTGGGCTGATCTCGAAATTGGCCCAAACTAGATCATGTTTTATTCTTCTAGTTATTGGATCTGGACTTGGATCTGTCCTTGACCCCGCTAAAAATGTCAGAAAACTATAATTACAATACATTAGGTAAAATTATATGGATTATTGTTTATCTATTTTATCTTAAAAGGTTAGAAAAAAAATTATTCTAAAATTATATTATTTTAATAAAATACTATAAAAAATACTTTAATTCATGTTTTAAAAATAAAATATCTTAATATTTTTCAATAAAAATTTATTAAAACGACATAATTTTGAAATAATTTTTTTCATAATTTTTAGGATATAAAGCAGGATAGGCATTATTTCCAAATTATATATTATAATTATGATATAATATTATTTTTACTAACTTTCCAGTATTTATAAGTTATATTCAATTTCAATTAATTCAGAATCGAGAAAAACTCTTATTTTTCTATTCATAAGACTCAAAATCAATATATTATTTAATGAGAATTAAATTCTTTTCACTTGTATCAATAAATTATTGGTATAATTATGATAAAATATTAAATAAATATAATATATTATTAAATAAATATAATATATTATTAAATAAATAAAAATATATAATATCACAAATAAATTTTTAAATAAAAAATTAATTATATGATAAAGTATTATATTATAAATTTATAATATCTCATAATATTATAACCATATCATAAAATATCCAGAAACGGGGTTTGCCGCTTATCTTATTCAGGAGGGCCCGGGAAATTAATTACGTGGGACAATGATGGTGCTAGAGTGATGATCTAGACCAATCACGGCCGTTGGAATGTTTCAATCAAAAGATGTGGGATCCATTCAAGAGGACCAATCAATGATTCCCTTAAAATCAAAGGTTAAAGAGCGGGTAATATTGGGGGTGGGGGGGGATGGGGATCAGATCAATGTATGTACATAATATAATGCGGACCCCCCACAATTATCATTACCCCATTGTTCATGTCCATTTAAATTGCACCATTCCTTTTACTCCACTCCCCTGCCTTTCTCCTGTCTCCAGACAGCTCATCTTGTCCTCCATTTTTTCCTCCACCACAATCTCATTCTTCCTTAATTACCCCTAAGTTCCCCAATAATCTCAAGTTTAACCTCGTAATTAACTCTCTTAAATTTTTGTTTTCCTAGTTTCTTGTTCTATTTGCGATTTGGGAGTTGCTTTTCTTCTTTATTTATATATATATATATATATATTAACCTTTCGATATTCAACAATTATATTGGATTCTAATTAGTTCAGAATCAAACCGTGTCAAACCCCATAAAAAAAAATTCTTCAAATATTTGTTTTTCCATTTACAAGATTTGGAGTTGTTTGCTTTGCTTGCTACAAATGTTTGAATTAATTGGATGTAGCGAAGAAAAAAAAATTGTTAGTAATTTTTACAAGATTATTTGGATTTACTATTCAAATTTAACAGATAGTTGATAATTGATATCTAACAAATAATAGTAGTTTTTGTTTATAATTTAGGGTATGTAATCCATTTGATTAGTGACAAAAATTGATGGTTGTTTTCAAAACTTTTATTGTCTTTGATTAATAAGAAATACGTGGTATGGCTGTTGGATTATATAATGGGAATATTAATTTCATCTACTTCAATTGTTGTTGTATCTCAAACAAACCCTAATTACACGGTAGGTACATTGATAATTTTCTTGAACAAACCATTGTATACTTCGAATATATCAGTGAATTGACAAACTTCGAATATATCAGTGAATTGACAAACCCATTTTAACAAATGAAGCAAAAAGCTTTTCATGAGTAAATGAACTTAAATTTCTATGGATTGGGTACAAAGAAAGATAGAAATTTTCTAGTTGCATGAAGATATACATTGAAGGGTATAAGTCAAGGAATTAATTTAACACAGGAGAGAAGGAGCTATCGTATGCTATAATTCACAAACTTCCAATTCATTGGCAAATTTGTGAATTCATTAAATTTAAAGAGGATGGGCATTAAATTAAGTGGGTGTTAGGGCTTTATCAAAAGGGTTAAGAAAGAATAATCAAAGGAATGGGCCCTGATCAATAATTCGAGGTGGAACATCTCTTTGCATTTGCTTTTTGATTAAGGCATAGACATCTTCTCTTGACAACTTGACATAATCTGTTTTTATAACCCCCAAACCTCTCTCAACTAATTTCCCAAATTATATATATTTATGATTTTCTATTTAGCAAAAACAAATTATATCATATTATAAAATAGAATCTTAGATGGGAATACCCTATCTAATAATACACAATAAATTTAATATATACAGAGACTAAATAATTTGTATAGTAAGATCAAGTCATAACACAAGACAACCATACAAATCACATTCTTGATTATGGATTAATTGTTTAATAATTCTCCATATTGTTAACCATCGAAAATAAAAAATTAGGAAAACTTTTAATGTTGATTTAAATTAAATTTGTCCCAAAGGGAGATGTTTCGAATGTGGGCATTCTAGGTCTTACCTTAGCAAAAAATAATGTGGACATTTGGAAGATGGTTCGAAGTTGGACTTCAAAAATGGGTTCCCATTGAAATGATTACTTGGGTTTTGTAATAATGGAAAAGTTTATCATTAAAGAAGTAGAAAGGAAAAGTTACCATTTTAAGTAACAGTTTATTTTCTTCTTAAGAACCTAAAATGTCCATAAAAAGCTAAACATATAGTCTGTTCATAATTTCCTTTAGTTTCCCTGATTTTTTTCTAAACAGTAGATAAAGGGAATGTTTGATTGCCGTTAAAAATTGATTACTTCGACAAATGAGATCAGTTAGCAGTTGATGTGGCTTAATAAATAGAATTTTTTTACAATGTTAATTGGCATCTTACTTTTGCTCACCATATTAAATTTGATTGCATCTTTGTTATTATTGAAAGTAATCCATTTAAGTCAAAAATGAAAGATCTAAGAGAAATTATTTCCTTATTAACATTTTAAAAAATCAAATATCGGTAGTTAGTAAAGCCGCCGTTCCAAGAAAAGACAAAAAAAATCTGGTCGCATGAATGACTCTTTCTATTCAGCGGTGGGTTTTTCTATTACTTTTTGTCCATTTTTTTTATACATGCTACTTCATCCCTCCATTTGTGAGGGTTTGGTGCAACTTCGTCTTTTCAATAGTGAGGGTTTGTCTCTGTAATCGGGGTTTTGTATCATCGTTAACACAATGTCATTCCTCTCATGGTGGGGGTTTATTTTGATTTGTGATGTGGTGAATGAAGTTTTGCTACAACCTCTAGATTCTATAAGTGAAATAATAAGTTTTTATATCAAATCTTTTAACATTGGGGTGTTAGAGTTAGAGGGCTTCTGAATTTCCTTGGCTTTGGATAGATATCAAAAATGAATCAGCAGTCTGTTTGTAAGGGATGCTTGGGGTGCAATAATTTCAAGTTAAGATTTATTATTTGGCTACAAGCGACTATTATATCGGGTGTGCTATGATAATATAATTAACGCTTGAAAGGCAAGGGATAACTAAGTTCTCATATATATTTGTTTAGCGATTTTTTCTAATATGTTCTCTTTTTTAGCTACTTTGTATTTTATAGGACATATTTGTTGCAGCACATGACAATTATAAACTATTAGATGCCTCTTATGAGTGAGGTGAAGTTATATATATTGTACTTGTTTTATTTCTTTAACCCAATACAAGATATATGACAATTTCTTTCTCTCTCTATGAGTAGGGATTCATTTATACATAAATTTTACACATGACAGTTATACAAAATCTTAACCATTAATTTATTTACTTTTAATAGTTGAGATTTATTCATATTTATTAAAAATAATTAACTTTTTCATTTAAAACGTTGTGATAAATCTTAACTATTGAAAATGAAGAGATGAATCATTAAGATTTTGTATAAATTTGGTATATAAGATTTGTATGTAAATGAATCTCTCCTCTTTTTCTACATATAAACATATGATGTTAGTATTTATTCGCCTTACCTTCCAAAAATTAAAAGGAAAAATGACAAAAAAAAAAACACCCTAATTAACCTTTAAAAATATGATATTTTAGTCTTTTTCAACAGGTGTTTATTAAAATGACGTAGTTTTGGAATAATATTCTCTCTAATTTTTAGGAGATAAGACAGATAAGCACTATTTTCTAAACATATATATATACATAAGAGAAAAGAATTTTATACATCATTTTTCTAAATTTTTTTTAGAAAACTTGTTTAAAAACTCATTTTCTAAGTAATATTTTCAAAAACCAATTGTTGAATTAATAGTTTTATTCATATAAATCATGTATGCCAATTTTCAAATTATTTTAGTAAATCTAATCATTTTGTTGATTACAAGAAATTTAATATAATTAAATATATGTTAATAAATAGAGTTTCATTGATAAAAGATTTATAAGTATTAGATCAATACAAAAATTGACATGCATGATCTACATAAGTAGAACTTTCAATCTAACGGTTAGTTTTTAAAAAACCTAATTAAAAGATGAGATTTTAAATAAGTCCTTCAAAAAATTTTGAAAGGATGACTAACCCTACATTATTTTCTACATATATCTAGGAGGAGTGAACCACTTACATACAAATTTTATATACCACACTTATATAAAATCTCAACCATTTATCTCTCTACTTACAATAGTTGAAATTTATTAAAATGACATAGGTTGAAGCTCCCTATTGGCCTAACAACTTTTTGAGCCAAAATCTACAGATCTTCAATTAGTAGTAGTTAGTCTTCATGGTTATATACCAAACTCACTCACTCACTCATAAGTCTCCACCAATATAAGATTTAGGGTGTTATATTTATTATGATTTTTTAGATGAAAAAAAAATTATTTTTAATGAATGTTAATAAACTTTAATTATTAAAAATCGAAAGATGAATAAATGGTTAAAATTTTATGTAATTGTAATATGTAAAACTTGTTTATAAATAAATCTTTACTCATATATATATAAATAAAAATTCATTTACGTACAAGTCTTACACACAAAATTTACATAAAATTTTGATCATTTATCTCTTAACTTTATATAGTTGAGATTTATTTATATTTATTAAAAATAATTATTATTTTTATTTAAAAATAATAATAAATTTTAATTATTAATTAAAAAATAAACAATTAAAATTTTATATAAATATCTTACAAATAGATCTCACCTCTATCCTCTATATTCTATATATGGGTAGTTAATCCAAGCGTCCTTACAAACTTAAGTTACAAAACTAATAAATTGGATAAATAAAGTGTTGATGGAACATACTGACATACACGAGAGCAGCTACCAACTAAGAATTCACTATTTTACAGTTTAACCGGCCGTCGCATGGTCCTGTTGATTGGGCATTTATTATTAAATCTATTGCCAAACTCACTGGTTCTGTGTTCGAAGGCTGGTTAAGCTCTTTCAAACACTATTAGTTTAGATTATATTAAATTGTAAAATAAAAATTATTAAATAAAAAAAATCATATAATATTATATAATTTATTCTCATTTAACAATAACTATTATACAATCTAATATAGTTAAAAAATTATCTCTTTTAAAATAACTAATAGTATTTTATTCTAAGCAAAATTCTAAATTAAAAAATTATTATTATTATGGATTAAGGATAAAAAATTATTTTCACTTCGTTTTCGTTAAGAGTGATAGTTTCTTCGAATCAATTTGTGTGCACTTCAAATTAATTTTTTATAGTTTGATTTTTTTTTATCTTAATTACATAATACATAATAAGAAGTAATCATCTCTATCTCTTATCCCATCCAACGTACATGTCATGCGACTCAAAGTCAGTATTTTTTATTTTCAGCGAAAGAAGATGATTATGAGCTATTTAAGTGGTTGATTTTTATAGTTTGATAAAAAATAAACTATTTATGTCAAAATTAAAAATTATTTCTTCCTTAATCCTATCAAATTTTAATCAATAAAATAAAAATAAATTTGTTAGCAACTACACCACAAGCTATTGATTTTTAACTACATCATTCCAACTAAAGAAAGAAACCTAATTTGAGTTGTGTGAAATTAAGTAAGAAAATTATTTAACGTCGTTAAACCATAACGTTAACACCGACAACGCCGTGCACCATGCCATATAAAAACTAGGAACAGAAAGACACGTACTTGCAGACACACATACAAAAACAAAAAAAGAACAGCTTGATTAAGGCAAGAGTCCAGAGCGAAGCCTCTATTCCTTCCCAGATCGGACCAAAACTGTGAGTAATTCCCTTCATTTCTCACTTTCTCTTTTAATCTTCATCGCTCGATCTGTTCGTCTTGTCGCATGCGTGTAATGTGGCTTCAAATCTTTCATAAATCAGCATCTGACTGTTTGTATATTCAGAATTTCATTCCGGTTTTGCTTTGTTTTGGGTTTTTTGATCTGGGTTTGGATCTCTTTCTGTTCATGATTCGAAAATGTATGTGTTTTTTCGTTGTGTTTTTGGCCTGATTTTCTGTCTCTGCCTGTGTTGTGTTAAATGGAAGCAACATTAAGGAAAAAGTGTGTTGAGATTCTAAGCTAAGATGGTAGGTTTTTTTCTTTTTTGTTCTTTTTATATACTTTTTTCCCAAGCAAATCGTGGGTTAATGTTGGATTTGAATTTAGTATCTGGGTTTTGGGAAATTTGTGATTTTTTTTTTTTCTAATTTCCTAGCAGAAGCTCAATGTGCTTTTGTATGTTTGATTTTTTTCCTTTTTCATGTAATTAGATGTTTCTGTTCATGATCGTCTTGCTGTTGCATGACCATGCTGAAGGGTGAAGTTCTAGTTCTATTAATTCTCTCTCTCTCTCTCTCTCTCTCTTTTATTTCTTATGAAAACTAAGTTTTTTGGCCTTTTGACTTTCTGGTTAATGCTTTGCTTGCCATGATTGAATTGGTTAATTTAGCCTCTGTTTATAAGAATAGAATTGCCCCATTTTCTGGTAATCTTCTCTTCTTGTCCTGAAGCATGCTTCCTCTTATGCCCTTTTACTACTCTATTTGATCAAGTAAAATGATTCTGTTTTTTTCCTTTTCTTGCCTAAACAAATCAACATATCTTTTTACGCCAGCAGAACCATTATGGTTTTATTGTTGTTAATCATGCTTTTTGTTGGATGCTGATATCTCTTTTCATGGCAAGTACTTATCCATCATCTTCCAAAAATCAGTATACAGTTCATGAATGGAGCTGTCTGTGATGGGTTTGGTGGGTTTGGTGGGTTTGGTATCACTAGTACCACAATTGAGTGTTTTACAAAAAAGAAGCTGTTGATTTGTTGTACGGGCAAATTGATTTTTTGCTAAAAACAGCAAATATTTGTGTGCTTGGCTATTTAACTGACAACCAATTTCTGTAGACAGTTTTAGTTACCTTCTAAAGTGAAAAGCTATTACAATTAGCATAGCTAAAAGCTTTTTTACTCTACTATTGCTATATTCCTTGGTACAATAGTTTCTAAGGAGTCTCTATGTGATCAAAGAACATGCAGAAAATCATGAAATGGTAATAATAATGTTGTTACACATTTGAAAAATTTTATGATCCTAAACATTGCTGTGTTTGTGCGTGGCCTGGTAGCTATTATTAAGGAGCTTATATGCTGAAAGTTTTCATTCCTTCATTTGTAATTTATTGCAAATAATTACTCAACCATACTTTAACATGTTAATGTTCAGAACTAAATTTTTATGTGTCTATTGTTTTGCCTGCTGTGGCATGCTTTATTTTTTCTCTGATAATGGCCCACAGCAAAACTAGATTTCGGTTTTTGGCACATTATGTCTAGTCTGGGGAGTTGCATGGTCTCCCCACGCCCACAGTAATAATCATAGCTTTTAAGGAGATTAATGAATCTGCCTTACCTTTTCCTGCTTGATTTTTGTTTTTGGGTAATAGCATAGTTCCCTTCTATTACTAAAGTTGATTTTTGTAGATAATATAGTTTCCTTTCTTTTCTACTGCATTTTTCATCTGTACAAGTGTCTTTTGCCTTAAGCCAGCATACTGCATGGCCATGTTCTTGGAAACCCTTTTATGAACATTAGAATTTAAAAATCAGAGAAAAAACAGTTCCATAAGCATTCTAATTTTGTAGAACACCAATTTTGAAGTTCTTATGATTGATTTTCTGGCAAGAAAGCATAAGCACCACTTTGGCATTCCTAATCCTCTGGTTTAATCTCATTCCTGGAAGACATAATCAATTACTCCATTCAAATATAGAGGATTATCATTTTTGTTCCTCCTTTTCTCCTAAAAGTTAGGGAATGTGTCCTGGTAAAGCAATTTTAAATGATTGGTGTGTACTAGTTGTTTGCTTTATTTTATTTTATTTTTTAAATCTTGTATGCTTATAAAGGGTGATAGTATTTGGTCTAACCAAGGTAAAAGGTCCAGTCAGAGTATAGGGCTTAGTTGAGTACTTAGGGTCAGAGATTCTATAATAAAAACTATTTGTAACTGTAAAGTGTTTTCCTCTCCCTTGCTATCATATTTGTTGCTCATGTTGCATTCAACTTCCAAATGGTGATTGAGGAAGTCTTGTTATAACTCTGACCATGAGTTTAATTCCTTCTATTTTCTATTTTGGATAAATTCTAGGATTGGAAAAAAATTTCTAGCGATAAAATTATTTTAATGCATCAAGTATAATTGGATTATTATATTGAAGTAGCATAATTGTTGCCAATCAAACATATTGGTGATTTGGTGATGGTTTTCTTGAAATAAAAATTTAAATAGAGTTAGTAAAAGCAAAAGCAGTATTTGTTTAGGGGGAAATGGTACGTACACCTTGCGAAGTTACACACTCCGTTACACACTAACAGTTTCCGTTACTTGATCCGTTAAACACTAACGGTTTCCGTTATCTGTTACTTGATCCGTTAAACACTAACGGTTTCTGTTACTTGTGCCTAGAACAGTAGTTCATTTTTGGTGAACTGTCAGTGTGTAACGGATCAAGTAACGGAAACCGTCAGTGTGTAACAGAGTGTGTAACTTTTTAGGGCGTATGTATCATTGTCCTCTTGTTCAGGAGATCTTTTATTGCACCATAAGGACATTTAAATTGGTATGTGCAGTGCTATGGGAATAGAAGTTACAGATATTTGCATGGACAAGGAGCCAGACTCTGTAAATATTTATTCCAATGGTGTTTTGCCCAATCCTAGTAATGAAACTTTTGAAAACCATCATGATGATGTGAAAACATACGTGTATGTTAATGGGGATCCTAAGATTCAAAGTGCAGAAGAGAGCATTGAAGCAAAAGATTGTGTGGTGAAGGAATGTACCATGCAAGACCTGGTTGAAAAACCTGAACTAAGTCATGTTGATAAAAGTAAGGAGGAGGCAACCCAAGCAAACTCTAATCTTGTGATGGGCTTGCCTGATGAAAAAGTCAAACAAGAAGCCCCCAAAACAAAGGAACAAACCAAAGCAAGAGTTTCTGTGAAACATGCACCAAAAGCTGCTGCAACAAATGTTAGGACGAAACATACTGTTCCACAGCCTTTTGCTCTGGCAACTGAAAAGCGTGCTTCATGTGTTACCCGTCCTGCTGTTGCCGAAGAAGCTGATGCCACAACTGGTGTGAATAAATCATCTAATGCAAATGCTGTGAAGCATCCAAATGGTTCAAAGCAAAATCAGGTAACTATGCTTACTGCTTAGCCTAGATTCTCAAATATTTTTCATTTTGATTTACAATAGCGGATAATATGAGATTTCCCCATTTATTCTTTTCCTAACAACCAAGCATAGCTTAGATTTCATGTTTTGGGGTTACTTATACTGTCCTGTAGGACATCTAATGTCTCTTTTGAGTCATAATATTTTAATATTTGTTGTCCAGCTAAATCAGCATGCTTCTTAAACATTTTGACTTTTGGAGAATTTTCCACTTAGAACAGTGCTCCAAATGATTACAGACAGGAGTATCATTTAGTTGCAATAGCAACTCATAGTTCTTCTATACCTTTTTTCCCTGAATGAAAGCTTTTAGAAATGCAAATACAAGTTAATATTTGGTGGCATAGATAGAATTGCTTGAATTTGTGTTTTGTTTCCTCTTTGCTCTTCTTTTTCCACTTATAGATGCCAATTGAGAGTATACATGCCTTGGTGCAGCCCCGTATGATCTCAAGGAAGCCACTACAACCTAATAACAACAAGCATCCAGATGATGATGATTCTTGTTCCATCACTTCCTCGTATCCTCATGCTCCTAGGAATTTAGAGTTCAATCATTTTGCTTTTATTCTTTCTTGTTCTCTTCTTTTCATTCAGAGATGCTCTCTCTTTTGAATTGATATTATGAATTACTCCTTCACTGTGCAAAGCACTGCAGCATCTGTCCCAAATGCTAAGCCCAAGACAACTGTTGCATCAGCTCCTGTATTTAGATGTACTGAACGTGCAGAGAAAAGGAGGGAGGTATTGCCTTCTTAGTATAATTTTAGTATGAAGTTTATTTTCATTTGTCTTTTATGTGCTATCCATCTGCATATGCAAAAACTGAAATGCAAAAGCCATGTCTTCCTTCTTATTACGTTGTAGTTCTATTCAAAATTAGAGGAGAAACAACAAGCAATGGAGGCTGAGAAAAGTCAAAGTGAAGCAAGGACTAAGGTGCAGTACAATCCTGTTTACTCCTGTTTTACACACACACACACACACACACACTACCAATTTAAGAACTATTTGAGGGAGATCATGATTTTGACATCCTTGCTTCTGTCCTTATAAATTTGAAATGTCAAGGAAGAGAGAGAGGCAGCTATCAAGCAATTTAGAAAGAGTTTGATGTTTAAGGCAAACCCAATGCCAAGCTTCTACCATGAGGGACCACCACCTAAGGTTGAACTCAAAAAGGTAAGGTGCAGATTTTGCGAGGTTCTTTCTGTTCTTTGCTGCCAGATAGAATCCTAGGCCCTAGGGTGACTGGAAGCTACTAAACAGACAGATGTCAGGAGATACGAGGACACCAACTTGTGCATGTTAATATATAGTCTTTTTGTTCAACTGATAAGTTTCGTTAATTTCTATTCTTTTCATGTCAGTATAATATAAAAATATATTTATACATGTTTTAAATTGTGTATGGATGTCAGATGCCACCAACTCGTGCAAAGTCACCAAAGCTGGGCCGAAGAAAGAGCTGTAGTGATGCAGTACGTAAAACTAAAGGAGTTAAGGTTAAAGGATCTTCTCAGCTGGTTACTCGTCACAGTCTGGGTGCTGTCAAAGAAGACATTCAGACAACCAATGGTTATACAAACAAGAAGAATCTTTGGAACCAGAATGGCCATATCCCTTCCAAATTTAAGGATGAGACCGAGAAAGCCGAAGAAATGAGTGAATCAATTGTCCCCAAGGTAAATGGACACAGTAATGGAGATATTGCTTTGCAGTCTTGAGTTTCCAGTAATCTATATAATTTATAAGAGGGAAAGCGTCTTCATTCTCATGTTTTATTGTGCTTGCTCTGATGAATGTGTATTTTTCTCCCTTTAAACTTCATTGACTCACTGCTTTCTCTTTAATGTATCAAAGTGTAAATTTTCTGTAACTTATATCCACTTCCGATATATAAAGATTTAAGATGCCTTGTTTTGTTGTGAAACTCTGTTTTCTTTATTTCCCCAAGTCCTGATGAAGAAGTTGTTTGCACTTCTTTGAACAATCTGATCAATGTAAAGTAGTGCCTTCTTACATTGCAACGCACTCTTTGCCAAGCCGGAAAATGAGGCAGAGGCTTCTTATTTCCTGTATTATACTTGTTTCTATGCCATCTGGGATTGTAGGAAATTGAAGTCTAAGGCTGTTAAAAGTTTTGAATTCAATGAAGATTGAGTATGAAAGATTGGTATAGAGCTAAGAGGCATTGGGACCGTTAAGGTATGCTTTTCTAAGGGTGGAAATTGTGCTTTTCTTGGAATAGATATCCCCTTTTTTTATTTGTTTACATGGTATGGCAAGACTCATTATGAAAAATGTCTTAAAGGAAAAGAGAAAGATATGTTGATAGAGCGTTAGGCAGATAGTCTTCTTGTTCTTTAGTCATTAAACAGCAAAAGATGACTTTTGGGGCTCAACCTGCCTCGTTTCTGGAAACAATTTCTTGAGTCAAAAAGTACCATGGCTTTAGAATTTGCTTCCTTTTGATTCCCTTGAATTTTCGATGCATGACTGTCAATTTATGTGTTATTTTCCTAGGATGAACTAAATCATCCATATATTGCAATGATCATCCATACATTGCGTCAATATTATGTTCAATGCGCGTAATATCTAGTTCTTAGCTGTGAACATGAAATTTCATAGGTAGCCTTGTTTAGATTGAGATTCAAATTGAATCTCTTTTATAGCCAAAGAAATGATCAATTTTATAAACAGTGACAATTCCCTTCTCTCAAGTTCTCTTCACTTATTTCATAATTCAAATTTAAGACTTTCAATTTAAAATATTATGCTTTTACCCAAGAAAATACCTTATGAGGGGCTCCTTAACCCTTTATTTCTCTGATAAAGCTCTTTCAATCTTTCTTTCATTTTAAGCTTAGAATCCCACAATGTGACACATGCTCCCCTCATCGATGACGAAGCTTCTGCCACCTCACTCTTCCTTTATATTAAGTGGGAAACCAAAAGAGACATCCTTTAAAACACCCTTTGTTAAGGTCATCATACACCTGCCTAGTAATCCCCTCATATCCCCTCCACTTCAATTCAATTATAACACCAATCTCTTCAACCAATGATAATTTTGATATGATTGGTTCATCAAGTGGCATCAAATATGCCACGTGTATAGGTTACTGTTAATGATTAATTAGGATGATTAGTGAGGTAGACTAGATTTGTGGGATGCTAAAAGAAGATCTTCCTTTGACCTTTAGGGTTTTCCACAAAACCTCTTTTTTGGTTCAATTTCAACCCCATTTATTTTAACTAAGATTGGTTTTAATTTCCCCCACCAAATAAAGGGAAAAAAGT
>BPVZ01000157.1:56990-68007 GCA_020521535.1 Rubroshorea leprosula | reverse complement strand
AATTTTAATCTTTTCGCCTAATTAATTAGCAAATTTTGTTTATTAATATATCTTTTATGATAAATTAATCTAAAAATAAAAATATAATAATTACTTAATATTACTAATGACAAAAAATAAAGTTGAAACTAATAAGATAAGTATTAATTAAAAAATGTAGCCAAAAATTAAAAAAATTAAAAAGAATAAATTTGTCAATAAAATTGGTGGATTGATAGGTAACTTTTTGAATCTGCTAGTAGTTTGAATTTTAATTCTTATTCGCTATCCCAAATCATTAAATAAAAAATTTTACCAAACACTTAATTTATAACGGTTTCGAAATAAATAAGTTTGTTAAACACCTATTTTTAGCAGTTTAAACATAACCGCTAATTACTACCTCCAAACCACTATACCAAAGGAGTCCAAAGTTTGGGTATCTTCTTTTCCATAAGAACAATGATTGATATGCACTTGGTTCAATACACTACACAATTCACTTATTAAAAAAATCACTATTTCTTGGTATAAAATTAAATGTAGATAAATTTAAAAATACAATCATTCACACAAAATGCAGAAATTAACTGAATCAATTGTATTTATATTATATTTTTAATGATTAAATCAAAAGTATGCTAGAAAATATGTTAAACCGAGTGTATACTAACCATTTACATTTCCATAATTAAATTATAATGGGATGAGTTGGGTGTTGGGAAGAAGCATATGATTGTACTAGTCCATTAACAAAAAAAATGTTGATAGTTAGTTATGTAAAGATTGTTTCCCAGAACCTTCCAATGATGGAAAAACTCACATGAATCAATAATTCATCCCATGAAAACCCCATTTCTTTATATATCTAATAATGATCATGGAGCTGCAGTCGGCTGCAGCATATGTAAGAAGCTCTTTTCTTTCTTTTTAGTTGATATTAAATGAATTTTCTCTAAATAATTAAGTTGAATTAAGTACTAATTAAGTATTGGTCTTAAAGATAACCCACGCTATGAAAAAATGGTTAAGGAAAGAAATGAATTTCAGCTGCAATTTAAAGGCAAACTTTTTAATATTCTTGAATTGCCAGTCTGCCGCTCCCCACATCCTTGGGATGGCGATCATACATACCATGAAATAATAGTACCTTTTTCTCCTTTTATCCTAAAAAAGAAGCACTTCTTGTTTTTGTTAACGTCCCAAAATTTTACCCTCTGTACTTTTTAGTGTGCATTAGTTTGATTTTTGCATAAAATGTGTCCTATGACAATTGAAAATTATTTTCTTTTTATATGTAATTCTTGTTAAATATTTTTATTTAAAACAATTTTTTTAATTATCATTTGTTTATTATATAAAATTATTAAATTAATTTACATAATGTTTAGGAACTAAGATCGAAAAGTAGTAATAAATTCATTATTTTTTTAAAACAGGATTGTCAATTAATCTTACTCCTAGTAAATACGATTTAAACAAAGAATTTGGCACTTCAAGCAAAGAACATGAATTTCAAAAATAAAAAGCAATGGAAACCACAAAAACATTGCCAAAAAAGCAATGAAATGGGTATTGCATGCATGTACAGTGTGTGTTAGCAAATTTTCCTTTGTATGGAACACATGATGAACTCATAATTAACTCACACATATCATCACCGGCAGTCTTCAACATCGCTAAGTCTAGCCTTTTGAGGGCATGGTGAAGACTGAAAGACAGGTCACATCCTCTAAGAGAAGGAAACATCCCTAACCCTAGCTGTGCCCCTTGCATTGTCAACATCCCTAACCCCATTTTGGTTTGTTTTCTTTCTAACCTCTACCTAGCTTCTATGATACATATTTATCTCTCATCAGCCTCTCTGCCATCTACATCTTCCTTTTAACGTTACCCACAAAAGAAAAACATGGTCTTTTCATCTCTTGGACTTTGGTGGATCTAAATCTAAATCACATAAGGATACAAAGAATGCCTTGGAGTACATAGCCGGCGGCCAGACACATCTTATCTCCTTCATTTAACTAATTATGCGGTCCATACGTTTTGACTAGGTTTAAGTTTCATTTAGGAATGCGCTTTTTGATGCTTTAGCTTTTAATTTTTTTGAATTTTTATTATCTTAAAAATATATAAATACTAATTAAAATAAATATTAAGAAATATATTCTATATTTTTTAACATTAAAAGACATAAAAAATAATAGTTATATATAGTTATAGTCCAACACATCTAAATTAAACCTTAGTTTAAATAGTACGTATATGTATATTTTGTACATACGTAGAAATACTATTTTATTATGGAACTAATGAAATTCTGTTACGAGTAGTCAATTTCATAAATTTAAAAAAATATATTAAAAGCATTTTTTTTAAAAAATGCAGTGATTAAAACTAAATAAATTCAGGGGGAGTTTTTTTTTTTTTTTCTTGGTTAGCCCTTGCATCATACATTTATACATGTACCAATTAGATAAAGTATAGTATATAGAGATCATGACAACCCCAAGAGTTGGATTTAGTAAACACAAGTTTTTTTTTTTTTTTTATGTCCAATTTAAAATTTAAGTCTTAAAATTTGTACTAAAAAAATAATTTTCTATGTATGCACTGTTCAACAAAAATTGATCAGAAACAATCTGACTGTCCAAAAAAAAAAAAAAAATCATGACATGGAGTCAGTCCAAACAGCCTGTTGTGTGATGGTTTCTTTGCCACGAACCGACAAGTGCAATGTATATGGCCATAAGAGAAGGGATTTTAGTTGGGATTTGCTACGTTTCTAATTCCATGTCTTGGAGAGGATTTTTTGTAGTTCTTGCCGCTTCTGTAAGATGTGTTGGGTTAGAAAACTCTTGTACTTTCACCTTAATAAAATTCATTATTTTTCATGATTAACTCAAATCAAGGTTTGGTTAGGGTATTAGAAAGGACTAGAACCTAAGTTGGTTATAAATTAAAATAAAATGTTGATAAATTTAGACACATGATGCACTTTTAAAGTTACTTTCTTGCTTTTGCAATACTCTATGCTCTGGCAGATCAAGGTGAGGAAAATATATTAGATCTTTTAGTTAAAAAAATTTTGCATATATACCTTTGGAGAGAAGACATGTGACATTAATTATTAGCATAATTATAAAATTAAGAATACTATAATACCAATTTTAGTTTATTAATTAGGGTTTGGTCCTACAAATTGCAAATTGCAATATATGGGAATCTCTTCCCACAATAATATTTATTCCAAATGTTGGTGGAACTTGGGACAGTTGGGGCTGACCAGGGAGCAGCCCTTTCCTTGGAATGTCTAGTTAAAAAGTATATTAAGCCCCCTTGAGCTCTCTCATAATTAATTAATTAGTCATAACGTGGTTTTTGTATTTAAAATATTTTCTAATTAATTAATAGTCAAATGATTTTTTTTTTCTTCTTCCCTACTCTCCAGGCCAGGCCCTGCTTTCCAAGTCATTCATGTATCTAATTAAAGAGTGATTACAGAAGGGCTGAAACCAAGGAAGATTTTGAGATCATTTAGTGGCTTACAAGAGGACCCCATACCAAGATTTTCATAGGAGATTATGTCAAAAATAAATGGTTTAATTTAATAAATCACCTATTAACTTCCATATTTTTTTCACTTTTATCTATTATCTTTAAATTCTTTTAATTTTATCTATTATATTTCACATTTATTTCAATTTCATCTAGTCCATTAAAGATAACGGAAATCTTCTTATCTTGTAAAAAAAACATTTAGTACTCTAATTATATTTTTTTTATTTCTTAGTCCTTAAATTTATATTCACCATAAAAATAGTTTTTATTCTTAGCTTACTAAATGTGTTTTTTTAGAAAACTATTTTACAGGACATATTGCATATAGTCCACCCTATAAAATTATTTAAATATCCTTTATTTTATTTTTATATTATTTTTTCAAAAATATTTAAATAATTTTACAAGAAGAACCGTATACGGTCTGTCATATAAAACAGATTTACTTTTGAAACTTCTCATTCTAAACTTACTAAATTTTTCTGTTTGAATTGAGATAATTACTCAAGTTTATTATAAATTCTAACTAATTTATCTCTATAAAATATTTCTTGAGTCATTATATTTTATTAAAATTATAGTGTCACTTTTTTAAAACTTAAAAGATTGCTTTTTTCTATTAGATTTAATAGAAACTTTATACAATAGACTAGCTAATTTGAAATATTCTTCAAAGTTTATAAATCATTTAGAAAAAAAACAAATTTTTTAGACTAAAATAAAATTAAACTGATAATTAATAAACTAATTATTGAATTAAGTCAAAATAAATCCAACTTCCGCACTTGGACTATTAGCCCAATTGGCTAACAGATGCACGTATCATATTCATGATTTCAAAAATTACTCGATTTCTACTCAAAATTACAAGAATGTTAATAAAAATTTTAAATTTAAATTTTATAACAGATGAAGATAGATTTAATAAGAAAACCTTTTAAGCTTGTTATTGAAAATTAGAAGTGGGGTTGTTTTCAAAACTCTTTTGCATTTATCTTTGAAAATTAAGATATTAAAAAGCATAGTCATATCCTCATCATAAAAATATAAGCAGATTATATGAGGAATGGTTGCTCTCAGAGTTGACAACTGCATAATTGAGGCAGTCTGTTTCCATCATTGGCATTATCCAAACAAATACTTAAAACTTTTACAAAAGCAGATTATGGGATATATGGATATGATTTGTCCCACCAAAACGACATGAATTCCTGAAATAAAGGAGGAAAAACGACACTCCGTATCTTGGAAGCACACGGCTCGTTTGATTTTGTGGTGCCTAATTGTTACATTTTTGCAATGACCTACTCATATATGGTGTTAGGCTCTACACCGCAATAAATTTCCAGCTTTGTCAGGCTGTGATATATGTTAAGGGTATAGATAGCTGGCTGTTGATATATCTGTTACTTGTCTGGCCGCAACATTATCTTGTCAAAGTCAATCAAGTTTCAGGTTCCATATGGTTGATCAAGATATAGAGCTTGAGGCGGATTCGACTCCAATATAAGTGAGATTTTTCTTAGTGGTTTTTTGGTTCTATTATGGGTTTCACAATTCACACCCACTGTCTTTATAATATGTAAGTATTGTCCTATATAAAAACTCAAATTTACCAATTTTATTATATAAGACTTTATTAGATAAAATATTGATGCGCACTTCTTAATTTTGTTAATGTGGCTCGAATTAAATGCTTATTTGTCAATAACATAGATAAAATTAAGATTTCAGTGGGTTTATTGTGGGTCAAACACCAATGATAATTTTTCCTTTTTTCTCAACTTTTCAAATTTTCATTGCATATAAAAAAATGGTTAAACCCTCAATTTGGTCCTTAAACTATTGTATAAACCCCTAATTTGGTCCCTGAACTAAAAAAATATTTGATTTGGTCCCTCAACTATTGTACGGACCTCCAATTTGGTCTCTACTATTTACCAATTTGCCTCAAGTTGATCATTCCATACAAAAAACAACTAATGTATTCGTTACTTAACGATAAAAAATAGTGACTTAACGATAAAAAATAGTAACTTAACGACAAAAAACAGTAACTTAACGGTCATGTGTCACATTAATAACAAGACACGTCAGTTGGTTTTTGTATGAATGGACCAATTTAGGGCAAATTGGTAAACAGTAGAGACCAACTTGGGGTAAATTCATAAACAGTAGGACCAGGTTGGGAGTTTGTACAATAGTTTACGGATTAAATCAAAGATTTTTTTTAGTTTAGAGATCAAATTGGAGGTCTGTATAATAGTTTAGGGACTAAATTGGGATTTAACCAAAAAAATCTTATATAGTAAAATTGGCAAGTTTAAGTCCTTGAAATAGTAAAATTGAAAAGTTGTGATCCTCAATTTAGAATGAAAAAAGCTCAAATCCTTAATGAATAAGCTTTCAAAAGTTGGAATCCTAATCTGAGTTATTCCTCCCTTATAATTGCTTGAGTTGAAAGTCATTATGGACTATTAGAGGCCCTAAGCCCATGTATTCGCAATCGCATAGGCCCAATTTTTTAAAACTTGGACAATCATTTAAGTATCTTGGACTCTATGAAGATCAAGATGGGCCCAACGATCATTGAAGTGCTGCAAGCAACGTCGCAGCTTCTGAAAAAGGCCCCACAGACTGGGACCCGTCTGATACATATACGAATGGTCGTCGATGCTCCGACGTGGCCTAATTAGTCACCGGCGGTTGTGAACTCCGATATCCCCACAAGGAAAATGACTTAGGAATAACATTTTTATTTTTTTTATATAATTGTATATGTGGATTAAATAATTGACTTTTTTATTATTCATTCGATATCTATAATATTAAATATATCAATTTATTTAATAATATATAAAAATTATATAAAAAATAATATAAAAAAATTATTTTTATATCACCGTACATTAACATTATTTATTTCTGCTGTCAAATCGGGGGAGTGACAGCTCGGAATCAGTTAACCACACTCGGCCAGATATCAAAGCTCGTGGGACCCACCGCACGGTGCCTCGTGTGGGTTTCGTAATTGTGGGCTGGCCACGTTTGGGTTCGGTTACATCGGGCGCTTCACACGTGTACATCCAGATTAAGACTTGTGATTGCTTTCACCGTTGATATCTTGTTGTCTGAGAATGGGAAACAACCGGATCCCACGCGCTTTGTGGAGAGCGTTGGCCTGTGTGTTCAACTTCCGACCGCCCGGGTCCATGGCAGATTGGATCCCATTGGACCCGAAACCCGCCATCTTTGACTCAAATTACTTCTTTCTGCTAATTTGACCCCATAATATTCGAACTGAAATTACCACAGCAACTATTTTTTAATTTTTTTTATGAACTCTTATAAAAATTAAAAAATATATTTTAAAATTATATCATTTTAATAAAAAATAATATTTATTTATCTTATCTTTAAATTTTTTTTAAATATATTTTAAAATTATATTATTTCAATAAATTTTTATTAAAAATAATTAAAATACTTTCTTTTTAAAATATGAATTAAAGTTTTTTTAATTATTTTTTAAAATATTTTATTAAAATGATGTAATTTTAAAATTTTTTATTTTTTAAAAAATAAAACAAATAAATACTAAGTCCTTTAATAGATTTATATAAAAAAAATAATATAACATATATTTAAAGTAAAATAAATTATTTTAATATTTTTCGTGGTACTTTATTTGTACAGTCATGAAAACATTGACATCCCCCATCCAATTTCCTATTAATTCCATCATTAATTCTCCACAGAATTGACGCTCCTTCACCAATTAATTCAGAAAACATTCATGTTTCCCCCCATTTATTTTTCCCCTGTATAACAATTAATTTCAACTACCAAATTGCTCTCAAAAATTAATAATGAAAAACACCAAGAAAACATCTTCCACCACAACAACGGAAGAAGAAGAAAAGGAGATGGAATAGTTGGTTTTCCCAAATAATTGCAGATATCTGAAGGAGAGGTACACAATGGAGAAGAAAAAGGTGGTGGCCCCTTTTCTGCCCTGGAGTGGTCCTGAACAAGTCTGGGAAATTATCCCCACGGATTTAAAGCAGGGAAAAAGATGCCCTTCAATATCTGGCATCTGCCCTTATTTGTCCTAAACTCAGTACCCTTTCCTTTTTGGATGCCTTTTCTTTTTCATTTTTATTAGTCGGTTTTGGTTCCTTTGTGGGTGGGTTGGCTTGTTTGGGACCACTCCTCCCCTTCAAAGTTGTATTTGTCGTCTTGTCCAAAATTTTTTGCACATGGGGTACCCCTAAAACTATAGGACAGTCTTAAAGTGCCCTTAATTAAGGCCTTAACTCTTTTATAATGCTCAATTTTCAGAATTTAATGGGGTCATTTGTGGACAAATTGGTCCTAATAGTGACCTTAATTCTTAGTTTTGAGCTGTGCTTTTTAGATGATGTTGGGTATAACGGTTTGAAACCAATGCTTAGTGGCTTCACTTAATTTAATTGTTGATAATAATAATTATTATTATTAATTCAAATACTTTGTTTTATTAAATTAGATAAAACTACTAACTATTAATTTTAAATTGTTATATATACCAAATAGTGTCTTAATTAAGGGTAGAATAGCATGCCTTGTGCTCTGTCCAAAAGGGTTTCAGCACCGACTTTGCCCTAGAGGGAGAGGCCAGCTTCTGATAACCTGTACAGGGCCTCAATGTTTGTGTTTGTGACAGCAAGAACAGATACCTAGAAATCAAATTATTAATAATCAAATTGTTAAATTTCAAACAAGAACTGGTCATGGGTTGTTTGCATAGGGTTGTGGATATGATTAATTTGGTTTAACTTAAATGAGTTTGCAATGATCTTTTAATTCTTTAATAATGATGTTAATTATTTCTTATTTCATAACTCATAATAATAAAAACATTTTATGTGTACCAACAAAGTTTTTTTTTTTTTAATTGCATAATAAAAAATAATCATTTCTCATTTATTTCTAATCCCTGTCATGCCATACGACTCGAAATATTTTATATGTACCGACAAAGTTAAGTAATTGATTTAATAGTAAGATTATAACTTTACAATCATAGTTTTGCTGATGAGTGCCAACCTGGCATTTCATGGGGAGTCATGTCAAGGATTAAATCTCATCCAAGCTGGAAAATTCTGGTGTGAACCGAAATCTAAAGAAACGGACGCAAACCAAACTCATTTATGTGCAATCACTTTCTTATAGTTAGTAGGGAAGGTTTTCTTGGATTCATCAAGAACAAACACCACAAAAAATAGAAAATGCAAGCTAACCAACAAATATGGTAGGTTGGATTGACACCACAAATCCTAGCTAATAATTGAAGATTTTGTGATTTGTTGCTGTCTGCCGCGTTTGCCTGAGCAAAAATGACTAAACAATGGGATCGATACACGCAATACTAAAGATCGTGAAACAGCTTAGAACATTGGTAGAAGAAAGTTTGGTTTTTGCCATTATGAAGTAAGATGGGGACACACTCCTTTGATGGCCATTTAAAAGTTAAAAATTTAAATTGAGTGAGAAAAAATTTGAAAAAAAAATATTATTTTCTTTTATATAATTCATAATTAAATATAAAAAATAAAATAAATCGAAACATTTGTAATAATAAAACTTTGTTTTGGTCTTAATTAAGTTATGTTGTAATGATCATATATTTATACCAAAATAAAAAGATTAGAAAATAAAATTTTATAGGATAGAGCCTATCTAGATTTTCAAATTCCATAGGGGAAACAAAGGTGAACAATTTCATTTTTTTTTTTCCAAAATCTATTTAGTGGGAGAGAAAAGAAAAATGGGACAGGTTTTTCATGTGCACGGATGAGGTTGAAATGGACTCTGATGTTGATAATTTGAAAGGGTATGTCGATCAGGGGACAAGGTGGGACTCAACTCCTTTGATGACTGGAATGGGCAACGTTTCATACTTTCATGATTTGCATCCAATCACAGTTACAGTCACAATTTGATTGTCGGACGGATTTTTGTTATACTACAAGTAAATATACAATAAATTTATCTGATTTTATTGATATTATCGATCAATTTATAATTGGTTAGAGCGTTTAAAATATATCAATATATAAGGTGATTCTAAACGTTTTTTAAATATATCGAAAAGTTAATTGTTTAGCATCATATAGGTTTAAATTTTTAACTTTAACTCAAAATTAAAATTTTTTAGTTAATAGATACTAATTCAACTAAGTTCTTGTTTATAATTAATTTTAATTTATTAAATAATAAATATTAATTATTCTATAAATTGTTAGTTAACATAGTTCCAACTATTAGTGCTCCTAACATTCAAACTAAAGAAACTTGCTATATTTTTTTGTGTCCTTAACAAAAGTTTATGTAGCCATAACAGTGGCCCTTTACATCCTAATTAGCAAATTACATAGTAAAATGGTTGATATTAGGATTTGCATTGCATTTTTGTATAATAAACACTTAACTAATAGTAATGTTTCCTTTAATTGTCATGCAAAACTAGTCCACATGTGGTATAAACATTTCAAATTAGTATATCAAAATATGAAGTAATATTTTCTTATATTTTTTTATTGGAATTTTTTTTTTCTGATTTCAAATTAAAAAAAAAAAAAACTCAAAAATGCCTAAATGAAGATGAAATTAAACTACATAATCATAGTTACCTTAGATTAAAGGGTTAATTTAGTTAAAACATAGATATCTATATATAGCACAAGTATTTTAATAAATTACCGAACTTAAAATTAATCGATAAGAAATAAGAAAACTTGTGTTAATTATTACTTTTTAAAAAAACAGAGGGAATTATGTGTGACAAGGGAAAAGGGGATTGGGGTACAAGGAATTCCAGTGGCATTGGTGTAACACCCACAGGGTGACCTCCCAAGCTATGGGCCAAGGGTGAAGCTTATGTTAATAATAAGACCAAACACAAAAAATAATTGATTGCATTAAAAAGTAAATCTTCTTACTCTCCTACCTTTATAACTAATTATGTCAGGGATTAATCGCTAACAAGATAATTATTTATTCATTCTGTCGTCTTTACCCCAAAAAAATAATAATAATAATAACAAACCAAGGATGTTGCTACTATTATTATAAAAAATATATATGGTGCATTTTTTTAACTCTTAGTAAAATAATACAAAAATAAAACACATCGTAACTTTAAAATTGATAAATATAAAATTATATATAATTTTATATATATCACTTAAGGTGATGTTATAGGGATAATCTTTTTACCTCGTTTTTTTATACAACTTTCACATGTCATTAAATGAGTGGATACATTTAATATTGCGGGTTCTATATGAATTAAAAGAATACAAAAAAGTGAGACAAAAAAATTGTACGAAAAGCATTTTCTTATCACTTAACTAGGAATTTTTAATTTAAATTATTGAATAAAAATAGATTTATTGCTATTGATGGCTCTCTTTCATACAATAATTCTTATTTG
>BPVZ01000157.1:36687-52566 GCA_020521535.1 Rubroshorea leprosula | reverse complement strand
GGAACCCAGGGCTTGGGTCTCAATGGAACCCAGGCACTGGGTTCATTCGAAACCCAGAGCTTGGGTTCGATCGAACCCAGGCTTTGGGTTTTGAACAAACCCAAGGAGCTTGGGTTTCGAATGAACCCAATGCCTGGGTTTCCCAAGCGTCTTGGGTTCAATCGAACCCAGGCTCTTGGTTCATTCGAAACCCAGGTTGCCTGGATTCGTTCGAAACCCAGAGCCTGGGTTCGATCAAACCCAGGAGAAAAAATAAAAAAAAAAATTCTCTTTTTTTTCTGTGGATTTGGTTGGTTGATGATGATGAAAAAGGGAAGATGAGGAACTGGGAATTGGGAAAAATAAAAAAATTCTTTTTTTTTTTCTGTGGATGCTTGCTGAGGAACTGGAAAGCACTGTTCTAGGTTCGAATGGGTTTAGGGAAGAAAGGGGGAGAAGGGTTCAGGTGCCCCAGGAGGTGGGGCTCACTTTTTTTTCTTGTTTGGTTTTGGGGCAGAATGGGTCATACTGCCCTGTCATTTTTTTTCCAGATGTGCGTTTGAGGTGTCACTCTATTGTTGACATGTCATCATGCTTTTGTTAATCAAGGACACGTCACTGGATTTTTAACGGATTTTTAACGGATTTTTAACGGAGGGACTAAATTGGGGTCAAAATGGTAAACAGTAGGGACTAAATCAGGGATTTTTTGAGTTGAGGGACTAAGTTGGGGGTCCATACGATAGTTGAGGGATCAAAATGGAGGTTTAACCTTCTTTGTCTAAAAGCAATGGGAACGCGGGATTGACTATACCTAATTCATCTGTCCTCTTCTTAAGAAATGGCTGCCTAAATAAAATATCTATCCTAACCATATGTCTCATCAAGTTAGGAGCATGTGAAATCATTAAATTAATGTGCATTTTGTTAGCAAAATCCTATCGAGCAGTGAGAAAATTTTTGGGAATTTGAAAACATTGTTCCTGTCTAATATTCTTTTTAGCAAAAGGTTATCAGTTGGAAGTCACACCCCATAAAACAAATATATTTGCTTTCTGATTAATAGATTTAATAAAGTTTATGCTTTTTATACCTCTCTATTGCCTCCAATGTATACTCTCATTTGGTCCTAAAAAAGAATGACAGATGATAGAAACTCTAGCCACTAAACATGGTAAAGGTTCATTGAACTAGAGTTATCAAATTTAATTACAGATGAGTTTTACAATGGATCTCATTACCCCAGAAGGATTGTTATAGGTTTAGAAAATCAATTTTTATGTTTAAATATTAGCACTATCATCTTATTGTTCCTTCCTGTCTACTGATATCCTAATAAAGCCGAAGGATTAAGAAACAATATCTGACAAATTCCAAGATTTGTCACCATTGATCCTAACTCCTAAGTTTATTTAGATGTCTCTCTGATGATATAATCCAGTTGTGTGTGGCTATCCATTGGAACATATAGTTTTGTTTGGGTTATCTCTTTATTAGCAAAGGGATGTTTCCTAAGGCAGGCATATTTCTTCTGTTTAAGAGTAAAGATTTTCTGGCAAAACAGTAACAGTCTAACTTCTGAGCATGCCCTATGGTACAGGATATGTCCAAAAAATGAGCACATGACATGTTTTATCATATGTTCACATCTTTTGTAGAAACACAAGGTTATGAAAATTCACTGCCTGTCATTAAGTGTCCATCCATATTACCCTTGAAAAATATAATTTAAGTTATTGCCATGACTTGTCAATACCAAAGATACCTTGTTTACTAATTGGTTGTATGAGGGATGGTATTCAAGCCCATCCACGTTAGGTATGCTCTACAACTTTCAGGAAAGTTTGGGGCACCGTGGAAATTATTTCAAGTTCAACATATAAATTACATGCTTAATGGTAGTAGAGCATATAGGAAATTTCTTAACACCTTGTTGAATATATTTGAAAGGTCTTTTATGTATCCTATATTGCATGAGAGCCCAAAAAACTAATTTAGAAGCATATAGCTTAATAGATATGACACCTCATTCCATTTCCTCTTATGTATTTACAGGCAACAATAATTGAGTAAATGTCTAAATGCTTAGGACTAATTAAAGGCTTAAATGCCTGCAATAGGGGTCTGAAATTAAAAGAATATTACTTCACCTTAACAAATGTCACATGCATGTATAAATATCCATTCATCCAGATCTAGCTAGGGCCGTGCTAGTAAAAAGATATAGAACACCGAGCATCCAAGAAAGGACTTGATTTCTACTTTAATTAACCAACTTGCAACATAAACTCATTGCCCATCACAATAACACCGTATAATTGTGCTTTCCCTCAAAATCATTAATTTGAAGTACAATTTAAAATCAAAAGTAGTAAAAAACTTCCCAGGAGCTCACAATTAGATAATTGATTTTCAAAAAATAAATCAACAAAGCTTACTGGTGATTCCTTGAACTGTGATTTCTTTTATACCTAGATACTTGAATAATATGCTCATCCATCTAAGAAAAAAAGTGATGTCATCACTTTCATTCTGTGGTGTTTTAATCATAATTTGTAAAATTAAAATCCGAAGATTGTGTTAGACCTCTTGTAGGGTAGACTAATGCTGATGCTGTTGGTGGAATAGTTGACAACTTGCAAGATTTTCTACCAGAAGACTAGCATTCTTATTCCATTTGTGATCAGCCATCTTCCAACAATTTGTAGGAGTATATATCAGAAGGCTGTACAGCATGTTGTGGCAAGACTTCTTCCCTTTGGGAATCAATCATATATCCCAAAAGTTTCATGTTTTCATAGATCAAATGCAAGATAAAGTATATGCTTTCTGAATCAAAATGTGAATCATCTCCCATGACAAACTCATAAACTACAGATCCCAACTCAATCCAGCTAGAACCTCGATTTTTCATAACTTTATTCTCCCTAACCAATGCTCTCACTCTAGCAACGCCATCCCACCTTCCAACAAAGGCATAAAGATTAGACAAGAGTATATAATTACCTGAATTACGTGGCTCAATCTTGAATAATTCAGCTGCAGCAACTTCAGCCAATTCTACATTACAATGGACCCTACAAGCAGCAAGCAAAGCACCCCAAACAGCTGCACTGGGTGAAATAGTCATATTGCTTATAAGGTTATGTGCCTCTTCAAGGCATCCAGCTCGACCAAGAAGGTCAACAATGCATGCATAGTGTTTTTCAGAGGGTCGAATTCCATATTCATCTCTCATTTGTCTGAAGTACTTCCTGCCTTCAGCAACAAGACCCCCATGGTTACAAGCAGTCAAAATTCCAAGAAAAGCTATTCCATCAGGCTTTATATTGGCCTTTTTCATCTCAGAAAACAATGAAATTGCATCTTGAGCTAATCCATGGTTTGCAAATGCTGCAATCATAGTGCTATAACAAAGCAAATCCTTTTGACTAGCCATCTTAAAAACTTGCAAAGCCCTCTCAAGGCTACCACATTTTGCATACATGTCAATCAAACTGGAAACTACCTGCTTGTTAGAAAAAGAAGGTCCTGTAAAGTCATGAATAATTGATTCTGCTGTATCCAAGATTCCTAACTGCGAGCATGCTGATATAATTCCTAATATAAATGTTTCATCTGGCCGAATGCCTTGTTCCTTGAATTTTTTATATAATTCTAAAGCATTATGAGGCTGTCCATTCCTAGCATAGGCTCTAATCATGACAGACCAAGACACCAGATTCCTCTCAGGCATGTGATCAAATAAAAATCTTGCACTATCAACATCCCCAACTTTAACATGCCCATCCATCATTATGGTCCATGATGCAACATTTCTATCTGGCATTTTGTTGAACAATTCTTTTGCATCTTCTATCTCCCCTGCTTTACAAAATCCTGATAACATCAGATTCCAAGTCCCAATATTACGAACTGGCGTAGCTTCAAAAACATACTTAGCGGAATCAATATCACCAGCATCTATGTATGCAGAAACCATCACATTCCAAGAGGCTGGATCTTTGCTAGGCATTCTCTCAAAAAGAATCCTAGACTCCTCCATGTCCCCGGCCTTAACATATCCCTGAATCATGCTCGTCCAAGAAATCACATTCCTGTCTGGCATCTCATCAAACATGGCACGAGCAACACCAACTTTACCATTATTCCCATACCCTAAAATCATTGAATTCCAGGAGACAAAATCTTTGTCAACCATCTCATTGAATACCCATTCTGCAGAATCAACTTCTCCACATCTCATGAACAAGTCAATGATAGCATTTTGCACTGTCAAATCAAAACCAAAACCACATTTTAAGACAAACCCATAAGCTGCTTTCCCATCCTTAACTCTTGCCAATCTAGCTAAACCCTTGAGCACCGACGCAATGGTATAATTCAATGGGGTGACAGACTCACTACGCATCCATCTAAATGCAGAAAAGGCTTCTGGGTATTGAATATTCTCAACATACCCGTGAATCAAGGATGTCCATAGAAACGCATTTGGTTCAGGAATTTGATCGAACACTTTGCGAGCATGATTGGTTGCACCAAACTTTGCATAAAGTCTGAGAAACTTGTTGAGAATGAGGTCCGATGAGGCGACGGAGCCATCAATTAGAAGATGGGCATGGACGAATCTCAAGGTTCTGAGCGATTTGACCTCGTTCAGGAGTTGCAGAGAGCGATTCATCTCATGGCGCCAAAAGGGATGGAGCGTTAACGGTGAAACAAGAAACTGTTTTTGAGATCGAAGATACGAAAGAGATGGGCATGGCATTCGGGTCGGGCTCAAACTCATTTGGATCCAAATTAAAGTTATTTTTTGCATCATTAGTCTATTTGTAAATTTCTAATTTAGTCACAAATTTTTATTTTGTTTAAATTGAACCCTTTAACATCCTTGTTTTTTGATTTTGATTTTGCCCAGTGAAAGCCTTTAACATCCTTTATCCAACTCACTTAAATGAATAAGACTCGAACAAAAAAACATAATTTGTTTATACTTAATCTCAATTTCTCATACAATTTTTTTTTCTTATTTCTATAATTGCAATACCTAACAACTACTACTTATTTCGATTAAGATTAAATTCTTTAATTATTTTTTCAGTTCAAACTACACCAAACAATTATAAATTTAAAATGTTATAAATAGGAAAAAAATGTATGAAGCAATTTTTTCATATGTTAAGAAACAAAACATTTGCTTACAAAGAGACAATCAACTTGAATATGAAGCTTTCAAAATAAAGATCTTATATTAAAATGTTAAGAACATTGAAACAAGATGTATATAATAGAATCCATTGGCAAAAGCCCAAACATGGGTGAATCAAAACGGGTTGCAACATGAAGATATATCTCCAAAAGAAAGAAAAATGATTCCTTTAATTTCATTTCATAATAAAATGAACCAAGTAGTTCTTGGCACATAAAATCAATGAAACATAAACAAATCCCAACTAGAGAATCTCACTAACCCAACTTCCTTCAACATTTCAGTATAATTTCTTTGAATGATGCATCCAATACTGAGTAAGACTACACAGTTTTCCCTCATTTGATTTCTGGACTAACATCTAGATTCTAAGCAACAACCTTGGAAAATCACCCAAGCACTATATCCAACTCTAGATCCATCAAAAGAATGTATAAAAGTCCTGTTACGTTTTGCTAAGTTACATGGGATTGGTATGTAAAGATGTATTCATTTTCACCTGCTCTTCTAATCTCAGTACTTTTGCAGAATCGCTTGGACCTATAAGCAGTCTTTATGCTGTCAGGTGTCAAGAATATCAATTAGTTCTAGACATCAGGTCACAAGTTCAATCTGGATCAGATCTTTAATGATATTTTTCAGTTATTGCCGCTGATCTTTACAGCAGAAAAATGCGTAATCTCACATGCTTAGACCTGGTCTGAAGTAGTGTGTGCCATAATCTCTCTCCAGTTTCTGAGAGTTAGCAACAACCAAGAAGACTCATGATTGAGGTGGATCACTTGCTGGTTCACTCAAGTCTTGGACGTTGTCATCCTTGATATTGCTGGACAGTGAGTCATTAGTGCCCTGCTCAGAAACAACCATTACAGCATGGCTCTGAATCTCAGTCATTTCACTTTGTTTTGCAGAATCATCAGTATTAACTGGATCATGGGATGCTAAATATGAAATGCCGTATTTCTGCCCATGAGAAAGTCCTGGACAAACTCCCTGTGACATAGAATAGAATGGCTTAGAAAAATAAGGCTAAACGAGAAGAGCTAGTGCAAAAAGAACATGGCACCAAATTCCCATCAATTTTAACTTCCATATTCAGTTAACAAGGAAATTAGAAAAACCATGTTTTAGATGAATTAATAAAGCAGACTATGATTACTAACTCAATCTTCTTCACATTGTTCCATTTTAGGTTATTAGTACCCAAATAGTGAATGGACAAAATAAAACCCAGAGAGCATGATTTCAACACTAACCTTGATCAAACCTGATACAGGAGTTGACCCAACATAAGAGAAGTCTGAGGGAAATCTGGTTTGAAACAAACTTCCCAAGGGTTTACTTCCATTAGTTTTAGATCCTTGAGGATCTACTGAGATATCTGATGGATGGGACTCTTTGGTAAAATCACCATGGTTACAATAAGCCCCAAGATATGAACAGTGTTCTCGAACTAGAGATATTTGTGGTGTTGCAGGGAGTAAATGGCCTTCAGTGCTAAAAATGTACCTGGAAACCGAAAAGTTGGCAGAGAAAACGATAAAAATAAGAAACTATTCCTTATTTGCTTACAATAAATATGATCTTCAAATGAAATATCAAGAAGCAGAAACCTTACTTGTATGGTCCATTTTCAACAAGGTTGTCTGGACCCACAGCCAAATCAAAAAGGAGCCACAGATATTTAACCTAATATAAATTGACAGAAAAAAATTGAATAGAAAGAAAGATTAGACCTGGGGAAACATGAGAAATGAAGACGAAGTGAAATGGAACCCAAGACAACATGAGATCCTATCACTAGATAAGACAATGAAAGCATATTTTTCTGCTATAACATGACGTAAAATAAGGGTATCAAGAATTAGGACATAAAGGTTCCCAGAAGTGAAATCTTACAACTACAAAGTTCAGAAGTCAGTCTACCTTAGGCAGGGCAACAAGCTACAGGAGTTTACTCTAGCCAAGGTTCCATAAGGCTATATCATGACTTCTAGCAAAAATCTAAGTTGAATTTTTGTGTGAACCCATGTGACATTCAAAATGACATGACCTTGGGAAACTGCATCAGCCAGCTAAGGAATTTCCTCAGTAGCATCTAATTTCAATTAACCATGCCCAAGCAATGGACTGTCCAATAGAAGTGTTCCCAAAAAATCTGTTGTTTTTCAGGCTTTCAGCAAAGTAAAGCTGGCCACATTGATCTTGTTGCCAAGCAGAGACAACTTCCAAATCAATAAAATATTGTCTACACATGTTGACAAAAAAAAAAAATTAAAGGGCACTGCCATTGTCTGTCTGCAAGTGGCTGCTGTGTGTTTATTAATTTGATAGGAGTGATCCTCTAAGCATGACGGAACACAAAGGAGAAGCAAATATTGAATAAAACTGGTATAGACTTGGCCCTTACTGTTTCTGCAAGGAAAAAGCTTTCCATGTGATCTTCTCTCTGATGAGACTCCACATCTGATATATGACAATAACCACAAGGGCACCTTGCCCCATATTGCAAGCTGGCAACCATGTCCCGTCCAACATCAAGATATCTACAAGATAATTACAACAGGTTTTAATTTTTAAGTGAAGAAAAAAGAAATGCAACAAAACTTTTCAATATTTACTAAAGCAGAAAGTTAAGGGGAAAATGTCAGCCAACAGCAAGGGAAGCTTTTTACTGTTGTCAAAAGTAATAATTTGTTCGCTTAGGAAAACAGGTTGGAGAGTCATCTTCACAAATTTCCTGTCTACATTAAATCCAGATATTCTCTTTACCCTGACCCTTCAGATTAAAATTCACCATTCCTTCTGTTTCTTTTTCTGAGAATTGACTTTTATGGGATGTGTCAATCCAGGAAATGGTAATTACTAGCTAGATGAAACCTTGTAGACAAGATGCGGTAACAGTATTAATTGGAAATTTAAAGCAATTTCAATGCAAGGCTCAAATGGTTTTTACCTGCCCCTTGTCTAATAAACAACATATTTTTGGCAGGATTTTATAAGACATCTTTTGATCATTGATTCTTACAATATAAAAAGACTGCTATGTTCTTAACTTTTTTCAGATTGTCCTGTTTAGAGAAAATCAGACACCAATAAAGTCTCATATAAAGAGAAAGAAAACTAGAAAAGTACGAATGAGGTACTGCAGAGAACATATTGATATACCTGGGATTTCTTGTAGCTTTATAAAGCCAATATGTGCTCTCTATTAACTCAGGACGTAGTGGGTAACTCTTTTGTCCATGCTGCCAAATAATAAATATGGTACAAAGGAATTATTGTAAGATATAGATATCTACTGATAAAAGAAATAAACTAAAGGATTGAAGTGGAAAGTCAAAAGAGAAAAAGTAAAAAAAAAAAAAAAAGGGCAAAGCAGCTTACTAGGCAATCACTTGGGTCATGAACTATATGGCATTATAGCTACTCTAGATTTTCAAAAGAAAGCCCAAAAATCACGAGCCAACTTGGCAAGAGCTTTATAACATCCTAACCAGAACCAAAGGAGTTGATCACTTGGTTCTGAGAGAAAGACAGTATAACAAGTATAACTAGCTAAATGTTTAACACAAGGAGCCTAAACCTTGAACTGTGTTATAACTTAATGCCTTGAATATGATTCAGCATAAATAGATTAAATATTCCATAGACTTAACTAAGTCCGAAGATAGTGCTTCCAGTTAAAACATTAAGTTAAAACTTACAGAAATAAACAACCATCTTAGCTTCATGTGATTCAGCTTATATACCTGAACACTAAGTGTAGCAAGATTGAAGCCCTCTGGAGTGAAACCATATCTTTTCCAGACAGTAAAGAATGCAGTATGGGTTCGAATAGCAGGATCAATGTCCCCAGCTAAAACCTTCAAGAAATACAAACCAAAGCCATTTGACTCCATACAACAAACAAAATTCACTTGTTTTAAGTTCAAAATAAAGAACAACAGAGGCCAAAAAGGGTGATTGTTTTACCTGCAGGCCTGGCCAGAATGCCTGCAAACTATTAAATAAAGGCCAGACAATAGCAGCAGAATCCATATTGACCTCTACATACCTAGAAGCATAAATTTAAAATCAAATTTAATCCATGACACAGTTAAACCACATAATGAGTGGTGGGGGTTGAGGTGGGGGAAGGGGGAGGAGATAAATTAAAAATTATGATGTAATAAGGTAAAGGAATCCATATTTACATTGTGGCAAATGATAGCCACAAGCTTTTACCAAGGATCTTTAAAGAGATGGTGCATGGCAGACTGGTAAGCTTCTTGGAAAATGAACAAATATTCTTCATCTCCAAATAATAAATATGCCTAGAAAGATATCAAGAAGATTAAAAAAATGCATGAGATAATTCAAAAAATGAAAAAGAAAACTAACCACCAATGAAGAAGATAGGAAAAGAAAAGAAAAGGCAAAAGAGGATTGATGGGATAGATTTAGTATCATGAATGTTGGTGCTTCCATGAGTATTGACAGCATATATCAGCATTACATAAAACTAACATTGATTAAGAAGGCCGCGAGAAATAACAGAAGTGGACTAGAGTCACCATATCACAGGCAGTCCACTACACAACCCCAGTCTAGTTAAGAGTTGACATGAAGTCAAAACCTAAAATAAAATTATCTGACCACTCTCCTGGTGAGTCCACATACAATCTCTTTCCCATAATATGACATGGAGAAGGTATGTTATTTAGCTATTAACAAAAAGTCACATGACAGGACCAGAATTCTGATTCATGTTACTGACCTTCAGGAGATACTCATAGAAAGAGTCAATACTTGTTCCAATTCCAGCATCCTGCAAAAAACAGAGAACTAATTGCAGCTGCGGATGGTAGAATGAAAATTGAGTCTACCAGATGAGGCATTCATTGTTGAGAATTATATTATTCTAAGCAGTTCACTAAATGAAAAAATCTTCATGCAAACATCAGGAAACAGGAAAAAAGTTTCTACTCAACTCCATAAAGAAAGCTTTAACCGAAGTGCATGCAAATACAGTTATGTACAACATGTATGTTTACCAATAGTTAGCTTATATGTAATGTAAGTAAAAGTAACACTTAAAAAGTCACCCTGGAAATATAATCTACTCTAGAAAGACAAAGCTCTTCAATCTGAGTAAGGAGGAAGGTAAGTGAATTTTAGGAAATATAATGATAATCCCAAAAATATCTAGGGTTTCTTATTAGGTTTCCTTAAAACCTATATAAAGGTTCCCTATGTACTTAGCTTTGATATCTTAGAATAATAAGATTTCAGCATGCCTTTCTTCCAGTCTCCTCTTCTAGCTTTTCCCTGTTTTAGTTTTCTTAATAGAGATAAAGATTCTAAATAGCATGCATTCCAAGGGGTCTTGGAGTAATGAAATACTGCCAAATTCTTAAAATGAAAAATAAATAAATAATAAATAAAAAGAGGATAAGTTAATAAGCAACACAAAGAAAGATGTATCTTTTTTTCTTTTCCATCAAATTTAATTGTTTTAACTTTGAGAAATATATCAAAAAAAACCTAGATACTGACATTAAAAATTTTAAACAAAAGAAATTCCAAGAGTGATAAACCACTGTGTAGTTGAACTGGAGTATACCTTCTGTGTCCATTCACCTGTAAACACATTAATGTGAGCACCCACTAAGTTAAGCTTTGAACGGCGCGCCCATAGCCCCCGGACTGCATTCTTGGTAACTTGCTCAAAAACTGCATTTGTTGAGTAAAGATGAATATAAATAGTTAAATACAAGTCCAACACTTGCAATGGAAGCATTAAAAAAAAAAAAATTCTCAGCATACATCCAATTGATGAATCAACAAACATTTTTTAAAATTAGTCAAGTATAGAGCAGCCCGCATCATATAGTCCTTTCAATAACAGCTCATGAATTCTAGCTAATAAATTCTTGCATTGATGACCTTCCTTATACATGAATCTGGCAGTTAAAGTTTGTTGGTAGGTTACTTCAAAGTTTAGCAAAGGAAAGCAAAATTTTTAAGCAGTGACTAAGCAGAGCTTGGAGGAAGAAAGAAACCAAAATTATTTTGTTACAATATCATTGGTCAATCATAGACACTGTAACTAATGATCTGAAAAATGAAGTAAAGCATATAGTAGAATTGTCTAGAATCAGAGGAAGATTTACTCAAGATAAAACTTTAAGATTAACAGAATAAATGATCTTATCTATAATCAGTTAAAGAGCAATAACACAACCAGTCGAGCCTATATCCTGTCAAGGATGTAATCTGGACTTGGTACTCTAGATGTCTAGATTTAGGATAGTCACAAAAACCACCAGAGCCACCCATCAAGAAGGAAGCAAGAAGTAGAGTCAAAGATTTGATGACCCTCCTTTCACAGCTTGTAGCTTTACAAGAATGCTAAATGTCAAACATAGAGATAACTATACTTACTAGGATCGTTTGTCAACCTGCTAAGTATTCCAAACTCCAGGGTCAAAGTCCCACCACCAGCTGTAGATGTAATCTAAACAAACCAAAAACAGAAGTTCAAGAATCTACCTACAGTATGTAGTACAGAGGAAAAACATGTAGGACTCAAAATAATTATTACTTAGTGCTTTAACTAAAAGTTACTCTCATTCTCTCTTCTCATTATTTCTTAGAATCTAACGTAATAGTTCTTGTAGTCATAAATTAATTGTATACTACTTCGGATCAGAGTGTGGAAAATCAACAATCAAGTTATTTTTAATTTCATGTGCTTCTTTATCAAATGTATGCAGAAAAATATTTATAAGAAAAAGAAATAATCAATCAAAAGGAGGGAACACATTGCCTTGCTTTCATGTTCATCAACTCCAAACATTAGATTAACAGAACCAAATGGAATTCCTGCAGACATGACAACCAAAATTATAATTAAAATGCAGCATATTATGGAGTCCTACGATAACCTTTTGTGTCATAATGAAATTTGACTAATCAAATAGCAAGAGGGAAGTATCAAATCAAACAATAATAAAGTCATAGGCTACATGTCTTCTGCCAATAAACGATACACTTAAAATTCATGGTCTACTGGATAAAGTCAAACTACAAATGCTCTCACAATTCCTGTAGCATTTCAATAACTATCATGTCAAAAAATAAATATTGTCCGAGGGAGCCACTTGACACCTTTAGAGTACATACCTTTAAAAAAAAAAAACATTTTAAAGCTTAACCAAATTAACAATTAAAATTATAAATTAGAAAAAAGTTACAACTTATAAACTACCCATTTATGATCAATCCTTATTCATTTAAGCTTATCTCAAGGCCCAAAATTATGGATGTCCAAGTGTTAAGAATGGCTAAAAGTCCAAACTATCAAATCACAAAAAAGGTGACAATACAGGGGGAAGATAATATGAAGGGAAAAGGAACCTCTTGATGATTTGAATTCAATGGATATAGCAAAAATTCAATGTACAGTTCACTAAGTTTACATGAATTGATGAAGAACAGAATAAATACCAGTAGGAGTGTCAAATGCAGGCAGCAACCTTCGTGCCAGATCTTCAGTTAAGTTAAGTAATTGATTGTCATAGGACGGAATTCTCATGCCCTGCAATTAAATCATGTAATGTAAATGACTAATTGAGTGAAGCTACTGAGTAGCATTATTGTAGACATGCAACCAAGCAAGAAAGCCATGAATAAATTTTTTAAAGGTAGTTACAAATAACTTATGGCATAGCATAGCCGTGGCATAACAGCTAAGAAGCTAAAATCTTATAGCAAGGCTAAAATACCATAGAAGACCATATTTGCATTCACTATATTGATCAGTAATGTTTACAATCAAGTAATATGAAAATCTGCCCAGCCAATTATTATCTACACTTCTCACATGCATGATAGATATGCATAATAGACGGACATAATTTACATTTAAGCCTCTTCACAAATGTATAAAGGGTGACTTATAATTGTGTCACTAGTTTGCATTAAGTTGTTGACAATGAGAAGACACTTGTACCATCCTAGTGCTTTGGCCTTTGGGGAATCCTACCATTCATATCAGAAAAATGAGGTTCCCCAAGCAAATGGATTGCTTTTAGCTAAAAGAACCTGCACTAAAGGTTAAAAGTAAGTAGCTCCTTAATTTGTACTAAATTAATTTATGCCTTTTACCTTATCTAACAGGCAAGCAAAATCCCAAAATGATCAAGTAGAACACCTGCAGAGGACCAAAACTACTACTAGACCTTTCACAGATAATTGGTTTCACCCAGTTTATCAAGGTTCAATATTACAACATTAAAATGGGACTTGAATAATACCTTTAAATGCATAAAGTAAATATAAAAAGAACTTCATTGTTTGTCTTCAATCACAGGAAATCAAGATAAAAAAATTAAATAAATAATAAATAATAAATAATAAATAAATAAATAAAGATCTGGGAGGTAGAGATGCATCCAATACCGTAGCATAGTCACTTGCAATAAGGTGAGCAGAAAGTAAACCCCCAAGTACCCTGATGGTAGTCTCAAACACAGAAACTGTTTTATTCTGCAAAAAATAAGAACTCCATATTTTAGCTTGACATTTAAATTCAAAATAAATACAGTGTTATATGTAGCCAGTAACAAACAACTTCTACTTGACTGGTTGAAGAAGGCTATAAGGGAAAAAAAAAGGGGGCATTCAAACGCAAGCTAACAATTATGTATAGTATAAATCTAACAAAGTATATAGTAAAAACAAAAAAAAAAAAAATCTAACAAAGATTAAACACATATGGCAAAAATACATGTTTAGATGGCCTTCAATTAAGTTGGCAAAAATGACCCTCATAATTTAAACTTCAAATTTCAAAACAAGGAATTTTGTGAATGCTAAATATTGATCCTATCTTATCACTTACAGCAATAGCTTCAGATATCACTTTCGTTGACTTATTCGGATAAGGACTCCATGCCTTAGGTCTAATTTTAAGAATGGGATCATTGAGATTCCTTGCCACAAGCAAACTGGCAGATAATATTGAGAAAAAAGAATGGTACAAAAAGTTTCTTAATGACAATCAACAAGGATAACACATCATATCAGAAAGTAAACTAATGCAAATGATATCACATTATCAGGATAACTCCTATCCTAAAATGAAAATCAATCTCATCATCCAGATGTTTACATGTTATGAAGGAGATTTGTAAGTCTAGGATTGCAAGACCGATCCTTCTAGGGTATAAAGTTCTCACATTCAACTCCATTATGTCCACAGTAAAAGAGTTACAACGAGGTGTGCTCAAAATATCAATATGCAAATAAAGATCATTACTCACTATATCAAACTGAAGATTTTTACCAATCCATTCAACAGAGGAGGCAAAGCGTTCTTGGTCTCCAAGTAAAGCCAATGTATCCAAGGAGTCAATCTGCATGAAGGGCAAAATAGGACAGCACAAAACAATTCAACATACAAACCAACAAGCAAACAAACTTTGAAAAAAAAAAAAGAAAAAAAAAAGTGTTAGTACCAGAGTTAAGGCATAACCACCAAGGCTATCTTCCCCTTCACATGATAAAGGTCTTAACTCGTCAAGAGGGAACGCATGCTCCATATATCCATCAAAAGCATGATAGAACATTCCACGCACCTAGACCAAAAAAGTTAATTGCATATCATAATTTCAGAATCTAAAATGCTCCAATCTACCCTGGGAACCTCATATTTAAACCAATGGCACAGCACCATGTATTTTTAAGGAACCCAAATATATGATAAAAATAAATTTACCATTCTAAAAATAAATCCTGTTCTCTTGTTTCCCCTCATGCAAATCCCACCACCTAATCATCAATTAAATTTCATCTTAAATCACTCAACGTTCACAGTTTCACTTATCTTTTCCCTTACCAATTCCGTTCACCTCTTTCCTAACTTCAATTACGGAACACACTTGTTTTCAGCAAAGAAGGAATCCAAATATATGAAAAACATGCTGCAATGAGCATAAATTCAGTTGTTATCTACAATCAAATGTGCCAAAATGGGTTCTGAAAGTTTTCATCTTTTTCCCATTCTTTCCCGACCGCCAACAACCCCAAAATACCCAATTATCAATCAACAAGCAAGCAAAAGACTTTCATGAATCCCAAAATCACCAGATCCCTTAAGATGCTGAGACTGACTATGACCAACCCAATCGACATAACCTCAATGAGGTCATGATCGTGAAATCCGACCGAACTTTACCTCGTCTCTGAGTTGCCTGGCTTCTTCCGGAGCAACGCCGTCGGCGTGTGCTGGTTGTACCAGAAACAACAAGTGAAATACTAACAAAGATTGAAGGAAGAACTTGAAAGCTTCCATCTTTCTCTCGATGCGATTGCTACGATCTGTGTCCTAATAGATGACAGAAGACAGTACCATTACCATCGCCATTTGTTCTGTTGTTTGTTGTGTGTTGCTCTAACTCAGCTCCCCTGGGCCCTGCCGTTTTTCTTAGTTTTCCTTTTCTGGTAAGTAAGAATTGCTTTAATCCTATTACTATGGAAGAATTGCTTTAAATCCAAAGTGCTGAGATGTTAATTACAGTAGTAATTACGATTAACAATTGCTAATAAAATTCGAAAGTGATTTATTATGGTGTTGGTGTTTTGAGTAAGTGTAAACTTAAAATTTAAAATTTCAAACTTATAAATTTCACATTTAAATTGAAAAA
>BPVZ01000156.1:594006-605599 GCA_020521535.1 Rubroshorea leprosula | reverse complement strand
TGATAATAATTAATGTATAACAAATTAACTTTCATAATTTTTTAATTAATTATAAAGATGAATTAAATTAGGTAGATTTTTAGTTGGTTAAAAATGTAATTATATATATTATTGTAGCATATGTAATTTTAAAAGGATAAATGCTAATTTTGATTCCTCAATTCTAAGATTTTACATAATTTTTGTACCTTATCTTTTTTTGTTGCTCATTTTGGTCCCTCAATTATGAGTAATTTGCATTTTTAACCCTTTTATCAATGTGCTAAAGAAACTTAATTGACAGAAGAACTAAAAATGTGCATTATGTATAGTTGAAGGACCAATATGAGCAAAAAAAAGTTAAGGGATGAAAATTGTGTAAAATCATAAAGTTGATGGACCACAATTGATATTTATGATTCTAGTGCTTGTTATATAATATTAAGATATTATTGAATTTTTAAGGCTCGTACCACTTAATTATGGGAGAAGATCGGAGTTGGATGTATCGTCGTCGAGATGAAATAGGGTATTGGAACAATGAATTTAATGTTGGGGTAGAGATTTTCTTAGATTTTGCATTCTCATAAACGGACTCGATGTTTTGTGCAATGAATATGATTCGGTGTCCATGTAGTAAGTGTTGGAATAGAGAATGGCATCATCGACACAAAGTGCAATCTCATCTTATTAAGAACGGCTTTATGGATGGGTATTTTATTTGGAAAAGACACAAAGAAATTATTCATAGAGAACGACATTGCACCCAAGTGGGTGAATCATCAAGTGCCGCTGTTGATGCTATTATGAATAATGTTCCAAGTGTCGATCAACTTAGAGACATGCTTCATGATGCCATGAGACCAAATTTTTTTAATAATGAAAATAGCGCCACAGAGGTAGAAGATGCAACACAATTTGATGCTAGTTTTGGTGATCCATATGGGGTCAGTACAGAATCGATATTTGAGGAGCTAAGAGGAGATGCAAAAGAGTTCCTCTTTTTGAAGGGTGTGATGATGGTGACACTGTCTTAAAGTGGGTGTGTGAGCTCATGAGTGCAAAAACACTTTTTAACATGAGTGTTACTAATTAGGACTATGTGTTAAAGCGTAGTCTAATGGCCTTCAAAAAAGTTGATAGAGAGAAATTGCCAACATATTATTATAGTGCCTAGAAGATGTTGAGGCGTCTGGGTCTCGCGTATAAAAAATATGATGTTTGTGTGAACAATTGCATTTTGTATTATGGAGAATAAGAAAGTCAGTGTTATTTATAGTGCCCGGTATGTGAAGAGCCACGATTTAAGCAGCGTGATGTGCATTATGCTAAGCCTCTACCAAGAAAGTCTTTGTGGTATCTTCCAATTATTCCTAGACTTTAGAGATTCTATATGTCTAGGAAAATTGCTGAGCATATGACCTAGCATTTAAATTGTCATAATGAAAATGAGAAAATTTTTCATCCTGCATGTGGAGAGGCGTGGAAGCATTTTGATAGGACTCACCCTGAGTTTGCTAGTGAACCGAGGAATGTTAGGTTAGGTCTGTGCACTGATGGGTTCACTTCTTTTGGACATTCTGGATCTCTATACTCTTGTTGGCCAATATTTGTGTCAGTTTATAACCTGCGTCCAACAATGTGCATGAAGCAAAAATATGTATTCCTTTCATTGATTATCCAAGGTCCCCAAAGTCCTGGAAAGAATATTGATGTAATGCTTCGACCACTAATCGATGATTTAAAACAGCTTTGGTATTCTGGAGTCCAAACTTATAACAGCTTTAGGCGTCAATACTTTCTGATGAGGGCTGCACTTATATGGACCATTAGTGACTTACTTGGGTATGGAATGTTGTCTAGGTGGAGCACACATGGTAAATTAGCTTGTCCCTATTGCATGGAAATTCGAAGGCCTTTTGGTTGGAAAACGGTCAAATGACATCATTTTTTGATTGTCACCAATAGTTTTTGCCACTGGAGCATTCATTTAGAAGAAACAAGAATGACTTCATAAAGGGTCGTACAAAGAATGGAACAATGCCAGAGAGATTGTCTGGTGATGAGATGCATAGTCGCATCCATTGGCTGCCTGATGTACTATTTGGTAAGCCACCTCAGAAACAGGAAATCCACGGATTTGGTGAAGTGCGCAATTGGGTTAAAAAGAGCATCTTTTGGGAATTACCATATTGGCACACAAACTTGATTCGACACAATTTAGATGTTATGCACTGTGAGAAAAACTTTTTTGACAATATCCTTCATACAGTAATGGATGACCCTATGACAAAAGATAACAAAAATGTAAGACTTGATTTGAAATTGTATTGTAAAAAGAAAAGTCTGCACATATTGAAAACAAGAGTGAATTCGGGTAAAAAGCCAAAGGCCACTTATGTTCTTAGTAAGGATCAAAGAAAATCAATATGTCAATAGTTGAAGGAACTTAAATTCCCTAATGGATTTGCCTCCAATATATCTTGGTGTGTCAATACACAAGAGGCACGATTATTCGGTATAAAAAGTCACGACTGTCACATTTTCATGCAAAGCCTTATACTAATTGCATTTTGTGATTTATTACCGAAACAAGTTTGGGAGCCACTTGTTGAGATTAGTGAGTTCTTTAGGGCCTTGTGTGCTATGGTGATTCAGGTCAATGACATGGCAATATGGCAGGAGAGGATAGTAGAAATCATTTGTAAGATAGAGCGAATCTTTCCACCTTCATTCTTTGATAGTATGGAGCATCTTGTAATACACCTTCCATACGAGGCTCGTGTAGGAGGACTGGTGCAATTTCGATAAATATATCCATTTGAAAGGTAAATATAATTAATGTATAATATATGAAAATAAATATAACTCCATATATGATATTTTGTTGCATTGAGGTTAGAATACCAATTTGGTACTTCAACTTTCAATTTTATATCAAAGCTACTATTGAACTTAAAAAAGAAATAAAAATGGTCCTTTCAAGGACCATTTTGAAACCTTTTTAAATTTTGAGGTTATATTTGATATAAACTTAGAAGTTGAGATACCAAATTAGTATTTTAATCATAACATAATTATATAATAATTCTTGGTGAATCAGGTGAATACATTATCTTAAGTTGACGGTGGAAAACAAAGCACGTCCCGAAGCATCTATATGTGAAAGTTACATAATGGCTAAGATCACAAATTTTATCTCTCATTACTTTGATGATGGAGTACATAGTATAGTTGATAATCTGCCTAGGAATATTGTTGTTGGATTTGGTGATAATAGTGGCCTATCCATCTTTAAATGTGTTGGAAAACATATTGGTTCCAAAATTGGAAGACGTTGCTTGACGGTAGAGGAACACAAAGCTGCTTCGTATTATTTGTTAATGAATTGCGAGAATGGGTCAAGTAAAAAAACTACACTAAAATCTTTAATTTGTTATATTAAGATTTATTGAAATTAAAATACTAACAATATATAAAAAACTATTATCATATTTTCTAGTTTATTTGAGAGAGAACAATGTCAAAATATGAATCCTCAACAAATTCAAGCAAAACGAGAGAGAGACCTTGTGCCCTCATTTGAACAAGCTATGAGTATTTAATAATATGACTATTCAATTCCTTACCATATATATGTTATTTCTCATCAAATGCATCTAACATTTTCTTCTGCAATCTATATATTTTAGGTAATTAGTGATGAATTCATTAATGTCCATGAGCATATCAAAGGTTTATCCAACGGTCCAAAAAATTATGTTTCTTACTATAATGGATATATTGTCAATGGATTCCGATTTCACACTGTCTTTTATGGTAGAAATAAGCGAACAATGAATTATGGTGTCTGTGTTGTTAGATCTATTGGTACTGAATCAAATTATGATTTTTATGGTGTGCTTCAAGAAATAATTCAGATTGAGTATTATGGATCGATCCATCGATAGTTAGTTGTTTTATTCAAATGTGAATGGTACGAGGTTCCTCCTGCTCAAGGGGTTTAAGTGGATCAAAAACACCGATTGGTTGACATTAATCCTAGAAGATACCTTCAATCTTATGAGCCTTTCATTCTTGCTAGTCAGGCAAGGCAAGTTTATTACACACCATACCCATCTATTAATCATGAAAGAAGGGGATGGATTGCTGCACTTAAAATTAAAGTTAGGAGTATCATTGAGGCTCTTGAGAATAAAGATGACCAACAAGAAGGATTGACACCATATTTCCAAGACGATGAGCCTTCTATTCCTCAATAAATAAATATTGATGACATTGCTTATGAACCTATGCAATATTCTGATGGGAGGTTTATTGAAATTCATGAAGAAGCTGATGTTGGGGAAAGGATTGGGGAAAAGGATGAAGAAGAAGAATGGGAACATTTTGAGACATCAGAAGAAGAAAACATAGAAACATATGTTGAGGAGAATGATAGTAGTGATGAGTAGGCAATAATATTGAAACTATTGAAACTTATTATTATATTTATGGTTACTACTTGCTTATCTTTACTTTTATAATTATATTAGTTGTATTATATGTTATTTAATTTAAAATTATATAACGTTAATATTACTTTCAAGTTAATATTTGCTTATTTATACTTCTATAATTGTATTAGTTGGAATAAAATTTATATGTTTATGTTTTTATCATATTATTATTTTTATATTTTTTTTGTTAATAGTTATATAATTTTTTTTATATTAGTTATACTATATGTTATTCAACTAAAATATAATTTGATTATTATTTGCTTATCTATATAAATTAAAACTATTTTAATTTTTATTGTGATATTAATAGTAATTTATTTATTGCATTTAAATTACTTATACTAATGATTTATTTTGCATTTGTAATATTTTTTTTACAATGGATTGTTGTAGTTCTTGCTGCACGGAGGCTATTGAATCCACCCAATTGTTGCAACGGCCAAATCCATTTGACCCTCAGAGACAAGTTTAGGATGAGGTTCCTACTAATGTGGTTCTGGAGACTCCAGCTTCAGATGCTGATATATAGGTCGAGTCTCCCAATGATGAAGATACACCTATGGCTACCCCCCAGCAGAGACAGGGACGGAGGCAAGCTAAGCCCGTGCAGATGCCTACAGATGGGACGAAGATCCTATTAAAGCTAGATGAGTATGGAGGTTTGCCACAACAGGTCAGACGACAGATTGTGGTTCAATTGCGGGAGAATCTCCCAGATGCTTACACATCATGGGGATAGGTTTGCTGTGAGCATCAAGACATATATTGGAATATATTTAGTGTACGCCCTAAACACTTAATTTTTATCTACAAATTAGATATTTTCAATTTCTATCTTTAAATTTTAAATAATTTGAATTTTTTTGTTATTATCATTAATATTTTTGTTATTAAATTATTTATTTATTTATATTTCTATTATTTTCAACAAACATATGAATGGGATCTTATGATTGATAAGACTGTAGAGGATTTATGGAATGTGATAGCAAGGATCGAGTTCAAGCATGCACTTAGTGAGTTGAAAGCTAAGTGTGCAAAGAGAAACTTTCAAGTTAAGCCTCTAGTCATGAATCCAGAGTTATAGACGAGGCTTGTTTATTTATAGATTGAGGTAATGGAGTAAATTCATGTGTTTATTATTATTTATTTTTAATTTTCAATTGCAATGTTTAATGTTTTTGTCATATTATTAATTAAGAAAATATATGTGTTCACCACTTTTACAGAACGAGGGTCATTTGAGAAGGTCAAGTTTTGCAAAGGCTAATCAAGCAAAAGGACCAAGGGTGACACATACCAGCGGTTCAATGGACGTTAATGTTTATAGAAAAAAATGGTACAAAAGTTAACATATTTTTAATGAATAATTAATGAATTATGATTTATAATTTATTTTATATTGATTATTTTAATATTTTCTCTTCTCTTTTTTTTCTTTACAGCAACAAACAAACCCTGAGGGTCGTCTACCAACATTTCCTAAGTCTACACCAATAGAAGGTAGCACAAAGGAAAAGGAAAAGACCAACTGCCTATATATTGTAATGATGAGGCTCAAGAAATTGCAGTAAGTATTTAACTTAACAATTTTACTTTAAATTGTGTCATGAATTAATTGAAATTATTTTGGTTATAATATTGAAATTATTGTACAATATAGTTATTGGTAAAAAGTTAGAACTCCATCCTCTTAGGGGAGAGTAAATTAAATTTAGGTGCCTAAAGTGATATTTTAAATTACACTTTAATTTTCAATACAATTAATTATTTATTTTGTCTTATATTATTTTAGGAAAAATTGACAGCTGAATATGCTGCTAGGCAAGAGGAAGAAGGATTTGACCCTACAATAGCTCATGGTGAGTTATTACTTAAGGCAACTTGTGGGGTCAAGAAAGGATGGCTGAAAGGTTTGGATATTCACACACATCCACAGGATATAGGTGTGAGCACATCTAGACATGAACCATTCAGGCCACTCATTATAGGACAGTTTAATAGGGTTATCGAATTAGAACAGACTGTTGAAGCATTGAAGGCTGATAATAATAGCCTTCGACAATCACAAATGACCCTTATGGTAGATAATGAGCGCCTACGGCAACAACAGATGATCCTTGCTGCATAGATGCAGCAACTTTATTAGCATTTAGGGATGAATCCAACGGATACCAATGGGATAGTCACCCCTAAGACACCCTGAGATATTTAGGTTTTTTATATTTAAATTAAATATTTGTATTTACTTTATATTTGTAGTAGACATTGGAGACTTATATATTTAGAGTAAATTAACAAAATTTTCTAGCATTTTATATGATAAATATCATAAATTATGTCAAAATAATTTTATAATATCAAATATATTAATTTAAATATCAATTAAATACTTTATATGTAAGAAATATCGAACTAAATGAAATACTCATACATAGATCGGTTTCATTTAGGATAACAACCGCAATAAACACACAAATGGCTGACTGAATGGTGGCAGAAACAAGCATATACGGGCCGATGCCAATCCGTATATATAAGGTAAGCAAAACCAGCTGCAAAATACCCACATCCGGCTCAGTAAAAAAAATAGAATGTTCGAAGCAGTCCAGCACCAGCCGACTTTGATTCCCCAACTGGCTTACCACTCTATACAGATCGATAATGGTCCGTATATAATAGTAAAAAATAAGAGGAGTTAAGTCGATTGCAAAATTTTTACAACTGGCTCAGTCCAAAAAAACAAAATGTTCGAGATAATGCAGCACCAGCCGGCTTTAATTGCCCAGCCGGCTCACCATTTTATACGGACCAATATCGGTCTGAATATAACTTGTAAAAAATCAAGGCAAGTTAAGTTGGTTGCAAAATTTTTACAGCTGGCTTAATCCAAAAAATAGAATGTTCAAGGCATTCAGCGTCAGCCAGCTCTTATTCCCCAGCCAGCTCAGCTCCACCTAGTATATACGGACCAATATTGGTCTGTATATGTCACTGTTAACATATACGGACCGTATTGGTCTGTATATACATGCAGCCCAACACACCCTCATTCGTATATATCAATTGTTATTGATCCGTATATATATTCCATAATATACACAGACATATATACGGACCGGTTTTGGTCCCAATTTATACTCACCTGCATCTTTTCCATTGTTTTCCTTATCTCATCCTCAATTCATTATACTCTCATTTTTAACCATAACATTTCGAATGTTTGCATGTCGAACTGGATAACCTTACACAAAAAAATCAAATTTACTTATTTATGGCTCTGAAAGAACATTACGTAACCTCATATCTAGCAATTTTATATCTAATAACTTTATATCTAATAACCTTATACTTGTACATTCAAGGTTTTACAACGATTTTATCTCACGTTATCATTAGATAATTTCAGGCATGGAATCGATGGTTTTGGGTGTAGGCATTAAAAAAAAAAGTCAAAATAAAAATATATTTACCCTAGTAAAAATCTTGTCCTTATATCGTGACAGAAGTTTATAGTAATGGTGCCTACAAGATTGTTGACAAAGATGGTCGAAACAACATTGCTTTCTGCATCTTCAAATCTCAGATGAGGTGAAATCCATCATTGCGCCAGGTTGAATGGACTCCACAACTACGAGTTTCAGCCTTGGAAAGGATTCAGCAAAAAAATATCCGAGTGTGTTCTTCATCTGAGGAATCAGAGTCAGAAATTTTCTCAATTGAGACATGGTTTGATTCAACTACCTTTAGGACTAGCAAAAGACAACATACCTGTCACTTGGATACACTTCAAGATGACTTTGCACAACAGATTACTTCCAACTTCATTGTTTGAGTGGGTGCTGTCCTACATCATTAAGAAAGTGGAATTAAATAATTGTAAAGAGGCCTATGGCAAGCCTATCAGAGTCAGCAATGATCCACATCAATTTCCAAATCGCAGACATGGCAACCTCAGCTTTGTTCCATGTCATAGAGATTAAAACATCATATGAGCAACTGTACTCTCGTAAGGGCAGAAGTGAATTATTCACCCATTGAGAAGATTTGCCTAGCCCTGATCTTCTCTACGAAGAAATTGAGACATTATATGTTGGCTCATTTTGTACATCTTATTTCAAAAGCAGACCCTTTAAAATACATCATGTCAAAGCCGGTGCTCTTTGGTAGATTAGCAAAATGGGCACTATTATTGTCTGAATTTGAAATAATTTATGTGCCACAAAAGGCGATAAAAGGACAAGCCTTAGCTAATTTTCTTGCAGATCATCCAATTCCAGCTGAATAGGAGTTGTCAAATGATCTTCTAGATGAGGAGGTGTTCGCACGTGCACTGCAGCACTCTAAATCAAAGATTGTTTCCCATTTTTCTTCAAGTTTATAATAATTTGTATTTATTTTGCAAATCAATACATATTATTTGATTTTGCAGATTTTGTGACTACACCGGGGTTCTAAGAGACTGTAGTGTCGATGTTTACGCAATTGGTTTTCGTAAGAACGGATTTGGGGTACGGGAAAATGGTGATGTCCTTAAATGAAAAGAATAAAAAGGTGCACAAGTAGTAGGTTCTGGATTTTTTGCATCATATTCGGACAAAAAACGGTTTGAAAAATTAAAGGCCTAGAAGCTTTTAGATTCTATGCCTCTATTCTGATCAAAACCGGTCTGTATATATCTTTATACCGAATTTAATTTATCTTTATAATTAAAAAAAAACCATGAAGGACAAATATACGGACCAATACCGGTCCATATATATCTATATGGACCGATTTTGGTCCCAATATATACCCACCTGCAGCTTTTTCATTGTTTTCCTTATCTCATCCTCGATTCGTTATACTCTCGTTTTCAACCATATCATTCCGAATGTTTGCATGCCGAAGTGGATAACCTTACCCAAAAAAATCAAATTTACTTGCTTGTGGCTTTAAAAGAACATTACGTAACCTTATATCTAATAACCTTATGCTTGTACATTCAAGGTTTTACAACGATTCTATCTCGCGTCATTGTTAGATAATTTTAGGCATGGAATTGATGGTTCCAAGGTTCCAAGAGACTGTAGTGTCAATGTTTACGCAATTGGTTTTCGTGAGAACAGATTTGGGGCATGGGAAGATGGTGATATCCTTAAATTAAAAGAATAAAAAGGCGCACAGGTAGAAGGTTCTGGATTTTTTGCATCATATTTGGATCGAAAACAGTCTGAAAATTTAAAAACCTAGAAGCTTCTACATTCTGTGCCTCTATTCCAACCAAAACTGGTCTGTATATATCTTTACACCGAATTTAATTTATCTTTATAATTTAAAAAAAACCATGAAGGACAAATATACGGATCAATACCGGTCCGTATATATCTATATAGACCGATTTTGGTCCCAATATATGCCCACATGTAGCTTTTCCATTGTTTTCCTTATCTCATCCTCGATTCGTTATACTCTCATTTTCAACCCTATCGTTCTGAATGTTTGCATGTCTAAGTGGATAACCTTACACAAAAAAGAAATCAAATTTACTTGCTTGTGGCTCTGAAAAAACATTACATAACCTTATATCTAATAACCTTGTACATTCAAGGTTTTACAACGATTTTATCTCGCATCATCGTTAGATAATTTCAGGTATGGAATCGATGGTTCCAGGGTTCCAAGAGACTGTAGTGTCGATGTTTACGCAATTGGTTTTCGTAAGAATGGATTTGGGGCACAAGAAGATGGTGATATCCTTAAATGAAAAGAATAAAAAGGTGCACAGGTAGAAGGTTCTGGATTTTTTGCATCATATTTAGACCGAAAACAGTCTGAAAATTTAAAGGCCTAGAAGCTTCAACATTCTGTGCCTCTATTCCGACCAAAATCGGTCTGTATATATCTTTACATTGAATTTAATTTATCTTTATAATTAAAAAAATCATGACAAACATATATACAGACCGATCCTAGTCCGTATATAGATATATGGACCGGTTTTGATCCCAATATATACCTACCTGCAGCTTTTCCATTGTTTTCCTTATCTCATCCTCGATTCATTATACTCTCGTGTTCAACCATATCATTCCGAATGTTTGCATGCCGAAGTGGATAACCTTATATCTGATAACCTTATACTTGTACATTCGAGGTTTTACAACGATTCTATCCTGCATCATCGTTAGATAATTTCAGGCATGGAATCGATGGTTCTGGTGTTCCAAAAGACTGTAGTGTCGATGTTTACACAATTGGTTTTTGTAAGAACGGATTTGAGGCACGGGAAGATGGTGATGTCCTTAAATAAAAAGAATAAAAATGTGCACAAGTAGAAGTTTCTGGATTCTTTACAATATATTCAGACTAACAACGGTCTGAATATAAGTAATTTAAGTAATTTAATTCATATTTATCATTAACAAAGTTTTAACTTATATATACATACCGATAACGGTCCGAATATAACCGATTGCTTTCTCACCAGTTTTGCCCTTAGAAAATTTCATCGAAAATTAAAATTTTCAAGATTGGCGCTTAATTATTTATTTATGGACCGTTTTCGGTCCGTATAATTTGCCAACAAAAACTTCGCGTTGAGTTAAACTTTTTTGTAATTTGCGGACGATATCGGTTTGGAAATATTTGCCGCCTAAATTTTCGGCAAAATTGAAGCTCTTCGTTGGGCAGTAATGTGGCACTTATTTGGTATATTCGGATCGATTTCGGTCTGTATAAAACATATATATAACTAGTTTTCTGTCTTTCCTTTTCTCATTTTCTCTTTCTTTTTCTTCTTCTTCTCCTCCGTTTCTGGGTATTCTTTCCCCTTCTTTCTCATTTCCTTTCTCTATTCCTTTTACTCTTTCTCTGTTTTTCTCTCTCATCCCCTCTCTTTCTTCTCTTCTTTCTCTACACTTCTTAATATTTCTTTTGATTTTTCTTACTTCTTTTACTCTTCCCCTCTCTTTCACGTTTTTTTTTTGCTTTAATTTGTCTGTTTTTTCCAATCTTTTCTATTCCACTCTCCTTTTTGTTTTTGATTTATAATATGTTTTATAAAGATTTTTATTTTGGTATATTTTTATTATTTATATTTTGTTTACTAACTTCTTCTTCTTCTTCTTCTT
>BPVZ01000156.1:575770-589601 GCA_020521535.1 Rubroshorea leprosula | reverse complement strand
TTGGACATCTTGATCATTAAGCCCCAAAACACTATTTTCTCACACAAAGGTCCTTAACTTAATGCTAAAATATCACAAAATTTTGGGGTATTACACTATTCCTTCAAGAGTGATTTGTAGAGAGGATTGTTTGGGTTTATCTTATAAAGGGGTGAGATTTGAGAGAAACACCCTTATTCTTGTAAAAGGATTGAGTGGCTCCTTTAAGCCACCCTTGTTGTTGTTAGCAGAGAGTGTGGAGGAAATCCTTAGTGAGTGAAGCCAAGGTAGAGGACTAGGCTCTAAGTGGTTGGATCGAACCTCTATAAATCACTGAGCAAGCTCTTCTTCTCTACTCTCTTTAATTTTGGTTTTGTGGTTGCAAAAATGGGAGAATTTTTGGAACTCCAATTCACCCCCCTTCTTGGAGTACATTGAGTCAACAAAAACAAGAAAAATAAATATATTTAATTTTATTTAATGATAATTCTCTTTTATAGCTTTTTTTTTTATTTGTTTCACTTTAAATTTGGACCGAAAACGGTCTGTATATAATTTCTATGGCACGACAATAGGGCAACAAATATTTCAAAATTTACATCTGAGTCCATTTTATACGGATCGCTATAACTTCTATGGCACGACAATAGGGCAGCAAATATTTCAGAATTTACATCTGAGTCCATTTTATACAGACTAATAGTGGTCTGGATATACTTTCGATCGCACGACAATTGGGCAGCATATATTTCAGAATTTACATTTGAGTCCATTTTATACAAACTGAAAATGGTCTGAATATACTTTCGATGGCACGACAATAGTTCAACAAATATTTCAGAATTTACAGTTGAGTCCTTTTTGTACAGACCGAAAACGGTCTGGATATAGTTTCAATGCCACGACAATAGGGCAGTAGATATTTCACAATTTTCATCTGAGTCCTTTTTATACAAACTGAAAACAGTCTGGATAGACTTTCAATGGCATGATAATAGGGTAGCAGATATTTCACAATTTATATCTGAGTCCAATATATTTAGACTGATACCGATCTGAATTTATTTTCTGTAGTTATTTTCCTGATTATTCAGATAATTTATGATCTGAAATTATTAAATTATTTATTATATTCTTTATGTCCAGACTAGTAACGGTCTGTAAATTTCAGTTTAATATCCACCCTTCATTTTTTTACCAAATTATACGATTCAGTTTCGGTGTGAATATGTTAATTTACGGACCATTTTTTTGTCGGTCTGTATATTTTATTTTTTTCATACCAGGTTTTTTCAGTTCAACTATATGGACTGAGATCGGTCTGGATATATTTTTTCAGACCGATTTTTGAGTTATACGGACTGAATTTTTGGTCTGAATATGGCATCCTTACAGTAGTGTAAAATTCAATTAGATACAAAATGTCAAATATTCAAGAGTTTTCATACATTTACTTAAGGTCTAATACTCCATCCTATTCTTCACACCACTTCTCAAAAGATTTAGCTCATGAGCACTTTGTGTGTGTGTGAAAATTCCTCACAAGAAGTTTCAAGTTTAGATCTTCACTCTTTAGCACTTATTATTTTTTTCCTTTTTCTTCTTTTTCTTCTTCTTCTTCTTCTTTTTCTTCTTCTTTTCTTTTTCTTCTTCTTTTCTTTTTTTTGTTGTGTCGAGTTTTCTTAGACTTTCTAAGTTTCCCATATAATGAGTTTTTTGTCAATGACTCCCAAACCAGTTGGCTTTAGGGCATTATGTGAAGAGACACCCTTAAGATCATACTTACTCAGGTAATAAAGGCCACAAAACATTTGACTTCTTTTTTCTTTTTTTTTCTAACCATATAACATGTTCTTCCCAAAGCTATCACTTGTCTTTTGACATGAATACTAATATTTGTGATGAAAGCACCCAGTTACTCAACAAATTATGAACAAAAAGTACTTTATATACTCATATTTCAAGTTACAGTTTGATGCGAAAGCTGACATGGGTTTTATGCCTAACCCCCAGTTACTAAGTAACTAAAAACATCGAAGTAGAAATTAACAAACTCTTTTGTGTGTTGACTTCTTTTTCTTCTTCTTCTTCTTCTTTTTTTATGTGCTTTTTAGATGCTACTAAATCTTTCTTCTAAACTTCTCACTACAAACTTGTGCTCAAGTAAAATAAACTCATGAACTTAAGCTTCATCACAATGGTGCTATTTTTTCAAATTTTGTATCTCTTCTAAAATTCAAAGATTTTAAAAGTTTTTGAATTTTTAACTCAAGAATATTTAATTCCTTGATGCTAATTGAACCAACTCCTAAAAAAAAAATTACCCTAATTTCTAAAAAAAATGTATGTTATACAAATATGAATGCAAACTAATCTAAAAATGGATTCTTAAAAGCTATTCTCTCCCCCAAACTTAAATCAAACATTGTCTTCAATGTAAAATAAAAGTAAAACAAAAGAGAAACTTCCTAGGTTTTACACTCGAAAATTTAAATTTTGAAGTTGAGTTATTTTCAATTGGAGACTTCAAGCATGTGAAATTCCATAATCTCATCCCCAAACTTGTTAAATAACCTTGCCAAAAGCAGAGAATAATAATTTCTAAGCGAAAATACTCAATTAATCAAATAAATTCACCTTAAACTTAGATATAAATTTCCCCACATTTATGCATTAACTTAGGCCATAAAGAGATATTTAAAAAAAAAAATCTAAACTATTAAAATTAAAGAAAAAGAAATAAAAGAAAAGAAAAAGTTATGCTTGGGTTGCCTCCCAAGAAGCTAGTCATTAACTAGACTTTTTACCATTCCAAGGTGGTTTTGGATCAAGTCATAGGGCATGTCCTCTCATTTTATTCAATCTTGGCTTTCTTGCCCTTAAATTGAATCCACCATAAGATTTTTTCCAATAACTAGTTTGAGGTAGTTTGGGTTTAGGCCAAGAGATGTGCCTTCCCAATTCTTCTAAGATTGTCCCCTTTGATTCCAAGTAAGATGAGGATGTGTTCAAGTAATTTATGTATTCTTTGATTGGGTCCTTTGCTTGAATAAGATAAATCTCAAATGGATCCTCATAAGTGTATTCCTGCAAAATCTCATCAACCATATCAATAACAAAATAATCATTAAACTAAAATTTGGTCAATGGAGACTCTTCATTGAATACTTTTGATAACACTTGAGCTTTTTCCTCTTCCTCTTTAGGGACATCCTCTTGTTTAGTTTCTACTAATATACTTTCTACTTCTCCAAGTTGTCCTTGAATCTCCAAGGGTAAAGTGTTTACCTCTTCTTGATTTGTCATTGTTGCAATAGGTAATTCATCTTGTATTTCTTTAGCAACTACATTGAGCAAATGACTTGATTGAACTTCCAAATTTTTGTCCAAACATTTCTCATCTTCTTGAGCTTGAAACCTTGATTGTGGCTTCAATATATCTTCATTATTCCATGAGGAGTTTGAGCAATTTAGCCGATCAAAGTTGCATGCGTTGGGATAAGTATTATTCTGCTGGATATAAAAATCACAAGAAAAATCAGCATGATTTTTAGATAGTTTAAAATAACAATCAGAACTAAAATGTTCTAATTCACACCATCAACATCTTTCTTTAACTCGAACTTTTTGATGACTGCTTGAAATAGTTCAAGTTCATCATTATCAAGTTCTACTTGTGCCCTTAACTTGGGAGCAAGACATTGATAACTCATATCAATGTTTTTAACAACTTGATCCATAATTAAACTTGTAAAAACAAAAACAAAGGTAATGAAAAAAAAAAAAGAATCAAAGTAAAGAAATAAAAGAAAAGAAAATATTCAAATTAAATCTAGAATTAATTAGTTTTAATATTAATTAAATTCATCAATCCTCGGCAATGGTGCCAAAAACTTGATGTGCTAAAATCACTCTAAAAAGTCTACTAGTCACTCTAACTAATATAATGATAAGTAAAGTGTCAAACTCACAAGGACTGTGATTAACTAAGTATAAAAAATAATTAATCTAAATTTATTTGAACAATTAAAAAAGAAGAAATTTTAATTAAAAATAATAGTAAAAAAATAATAGTTGAAATAAAACTAATTAAGATATGGGGTGCTAAAGCACTGATTTCATTATAATCAATCAATATGAATTTTTAATTAATATGCTTCCAAAATTAATTTGTTGAGTGTTATTGCATGTGATGACGAATTCTTCTAAATTAACTAACTAACTTTCTCAAATCAAATTAGTCCTTCACTTGTTGGTTAAATTAGTCATATTTCTATGTAATTTAAAACAAATTGGTGAGCACTAAATTCTATGGAAACCTTTAGCTTAAGAAGGGGGAGCCCTTAACTTTTTTCTCTTCCTCCACTACTACAAGTGACACTAATTACCTCTCAGTTTCATAGTCTAATACATAGTTAATATTATTATTAGTTTAATTTACGTAATTCCTTCTCAAGTTCATTCATAAATACTAAATCAATTGAAAGGTATTCAGACTTTCAATGAATTAAATTCAATAATATAAAGTCATCATGAGAATAATTTTAATTGAGAATATAAAAATCCCAAACTTTATATGTCACGCCCCAGAACTCAAATCCAAGGACGTGGCAGACGCCAGGCACTTATGAGAGGGTCCCACAAATGCACAAGGCTCGGAACTTAATCATACCACAATCTAATACCACAAAATCTGAAGATAAAATTTTAAAATTTGTTCTAATATCATAAAATCTTCAAATAAAATCTAGTTTACAAGATCATGATTTATATCTAAATCTATGCTCAATTTACAAGATGGCTAGCCTTCTAACTCGTCACTTCCCTCGTTTTTCCCCGTCCTTGACTTCGCTTTCTGAAATGATGGATAAGGAAAAACTATGAGATAACTCAGTAAGTAAATATGGATAGCCCTTAATTAAACTTATAGCATGCCAACAAGTATAATCACGAAAAACAGATACGGGTACGGAAATGAAATAGACGTCTCCTCTATAGATCATGGTTAGTGTTTTAAACCTCCCACTGGCAGGCACATGATTTACTAGTGTATAATCCCACTAGCAGGATAACAAAAATGAACTGATTCATACAGTAACATGTCAACATGTGCTAGCGTTTATAAACCTCCCACTAGTGGGCACACGAATAACATAACCATATTGGAGACAAAACAGGCAGAATTTAACAAAAAAGCATACTTTACAGATAATTTCCATATCATTAGGGTAGTTAAATAAACTCCAAGCAGGCATGCTCAACTCAATAAAAAAAATAATAATTTCATTTCAAATCGATCATACTTGTATAAAACGGGTTTAGTCCCACTACCACTTCAAAAACAAGCTAAAATGTGCTTTAAAATCGGAGGGCATTACCATAATTTACTTACCATAATTTACTTACCTCAATCGCATAACATAGAAATTCACTCGCATAAATTGAGGACTCAATCCCAGTGCTTTAAGCCATAACAGCCCCTAATATTCCAAATAAATACATTCAGATTTTACTAGAATTATTAGCACAACCTCGCAAATTTACTAACCAATGAGCTTCACACGAAATTCAACCATATGACCAAACGTCTCAATTTCATTCTCAGTATAACTAACATTTAAACCCTCCCATTGTTGGCCATCAGTGCGTGAACAGTATTCATGAACAGTACTCACGTAATGAACAGTACTGTAACTTCCAAAATTAGCAAAACCATAGTTAGTCTCATGGGATTTTTCTCCAAAATCTCACAGCAACTAATTAACTAATTTTCTACATGAATTAAGCTAAATCATGGTCTAAATATTGTCAAATTCATCCCCATTTTTCAACAGATTTTCGGACAGCATAAGGCAGCAATTTAACAAACAAATTTCCAGCAACTAATGGGTAATTTGGGACTTAGATGGAGCTGCCACTTACCAGAATTCCAGCAAGCAAACCGGAGCTGGCAAGGAGAAGAAGCCGGCGGCAATTTCTGCAGGGGACTCACGGAATTAACCCAAAAATGAAGGAACAACAGATTTAAAATGAACCCAAGCTAAATCAAGCTGAAAAGATGAAGTTCATGGCTGTGGCTTACCGGAAAAATGCCCAAAAATCACACACGCACATAGCAGCCGGCGGACAGGGGAGGAAGAGAAACTGCAGATATGAAATTCCTTGCTTTAGAGAGGGTTTCTAAGTCCTAAGCTTGTTATTTAACAAGAAAAGAAAGAAGAAATCACCAAGCTTTACCGGTTTTCTCAAGGGATGGGTGCTGTCGGGCTTGCTTCTTGTTCGGCTGCAGGGGGAAGAAAGAGAAGAGCAGAAACGCGAAATGGCTGGGGAGGAAAGAAGGAAAAATAGCTGATCCTTATCCAAATCTTTCCCCTTTTAAACCCCTTGAATTTAACACAAATTGCCATTAGGTTCACTAATAATATTTCGTCACAAGTTAGTCCCTAACTCACACTTATTTATTCTAGAAATTTTTGGGGTATTACATTATATTTAATTGATTAGGCTGCATCGTAACTTTAGTAAAATAAATTAGTTCATAATAAAAGTAACAAAACTTAAAGTCGTCGTTATGAATATAAGAATATCAAACAATAGATAAAAATAATCCAAGGAAAAACAAAACTCAATTTGAGGAAATTGAAATATTTGATTTTTTATTATTGATGAATCTTTTATCTTGATTTCCAAGAGTGTCTAAAAGACAGCTGCTACTAGCCTTCCAAAAGCTCTCCTTCAATTTGAACTTAGATGTGTCTTTATAAGATTTTAGAAACCTAATTGGAATAGAAGTGGAACCCACATCAAAATAATAAACACAACCACGGACTTGCTAAAATCACGTAAAGGGTCAACTAGGGGTGTTCATATCCGATCCTATTGTACTTATGATTTTGATGATTACAAAACACATTTGAGTGATTAATTGGTTCATTTAAGTGTGTAGTTAAAATGTCAAAAGATTGCAAAGTAAGTAAACTTGGACTGTATTAAAAATGAACCAAAAGGCTTGAAAATGTGCAGAGAGCCAACTGCTAAAACTGGCAGCTGGTTGCTAAAACTGGCAGTCGGCTGTAGAAGAGTAGAGAGCCGGCCTTGGAAGCTGTAGCCGGCTCTACAAGTAAAAACTTAAAAGTCAGTTGTTTGGCGCGTGTGGACAAAAGATGCAAAGCCAACTCCAACTTTGCAGCCGGTTGTGAGGGTGCATTTAATGCACAACGATCGAGTTATTTGGAGATTATTTAATGTGTTTAAAGTTGGAATCCCAAAGCTGATTTAATGATTTGTAGCCGGCTATATAAGAAAACAGAATGTGCAGGAAACCCGTAAAGTCAGCTGTAGAATTTTTAAGCTAGCTTTACGGAGAAAACAGAATGCAAGAAATCTGTAGAGCCAGCTGCAGAAAAGTTAAGTTGACTATATAGAGCTGGCTCTAGAAGTGTAAGCCGGTTGTGTTGACAATTCTGCAACTCGAATTAAGCGACTTGCAAAGCATTAAATGACCTTAATGGCTAGTAACGACTATTTTTTACCATGGGGTTATAAATATGGTTGATAGAAGATTTGAAGCAAGTTTAGAAAGAATTGCATTGAATATCTTTACCTACCAAGTGAGTTATTACATTATAGAGAAACACCCTTCTTCTTGTAAAATGATTGAGTGGCTCCTTTAAGCTACCCTTGATTTTGTTAGTGAAAAGTGTGGAGGAAATCCTTGGTGAGTGAAGCCAAGGTAGAGGACTAAGTTTCAAGTGATTAGACCGAACCTCTATAAAACCATTGTGCAAACTCTTCTTCCCTACTTTCCCTTTGATTTTTGTTTGGTGGTTGTAAAAATGTGAAAATTTTTCAACTCCAATTCACCCTCCCTTTTGGAGTATATTGAGTCAACAAATCCAATCCGATTAATCTGACCTAAACTGATTCAATTCAATTAAAATTTGATCCAAACTAATATAAAATTAGGTTGGTTTGAATTATAAAATTTTAAACCGATATAATTGGTTTGGTTTGGCTTATGATTCTACCTTCAAACCACCCGAATTGCCCGATTACAAAATAAAATCCGATTACAAGATAACTTAATTAAATAATATAATATATTTTTTGTAGTATTTTAAAATTTCTTTTTCTTATTTTACAAGATAATAACTCAATTAACTTAATTAAAAAATAAAAATAAAACATCTTCATATTTCCTAAGTTATTTTTCCATTTTAATTATGTAGTATAACCTTAATTCTAAATTTCTAATTCACCTGCAACTCTATCCCCTCAAAACTAGTTTATGCCTTTACTCTTAGAATCTTAAATTTTTAATTTATTCTTAAAATAATCTTATGATTCTCCTAACTAAGTTTTACATAAGTGTCATTCTAAAAGTCTTAAAACTATAAAATAAAATTAGTCTTAATATTCTACTATTCTTAGATATTTAGTTTAAAAGTTTTAAATTTTGATTATAAATGCTTCTAATCAATTTTAGTGATATTAATGTTAAATTTTATTCATTTTTAACAAGATTTAGAAAATGAGATTAAATTATTAATGCATTAAGAAAAAAAACTAATTTTAATTTTTAAGAATTATTTATGCTATGTTAGAAACTTGAAGTCATCTTTTATTGTTCTTGGTGCTTCTAGTGATGTAACCAATAAGAATTTTCAGATCTTTTCAATTTTTATAAATGTAAAAGAGTATAAGAATTCGTTTATAATTTGTATTTTTTATTATATTTTTACTGATTTGCATGCTAATGTGTTTTATGGTTATGTTTTTTATTTGATATTAAAATATTTTTATATTATCTTATATATTTAATAATGTTAAAAATTAATCAATCTAATTGAACCACACCGATCCGATTTAAATTGGTGGTTTAATTATTATATAATAATAGATTGTATTGGTTTAAAAATTTTATTAACCGATTAAATTAAATCGATTTAAAAACTATTAAAATTTGAACCAAATTACATTGTGAACACCCCTAGGGTCAACACTTTCAACTATGTTCTGACACCTTTTATTAAGTGTCGACTAAAATCTCTGGGTTTTTCACCTTCTAAGTAATTTCTGTTAATGGTAAAATAATAGTCCTAGTCCCTAACTTTTGAATTCCACACAATTTAATCCTTAGCTTTCTATTTTTGCAATTTATCTCAAAAAATTATGATTTCTTTCAATTAAGTCCTTTTCTACACAAAAAATGAAAATTATGCAAAATCAAGTAAAATCTCATAAGACTCATCCAAATATTAATAATATCAAGTAAAAATTCTATATTAATATCTATATAAATTCAACCCATCAAAGACTGTTTTGAATTTTTCCTATTGGTGGAACCTTCCCCTTCCCTTTCCCCTTCACATTCAATTTCTTCCATGTTGTAACTTCTCACCATTAAAGAGTCATTCACGATCTCACTAAAGTCCCTTAATGGGTCCATTAAGGTGCCATTCATGTTGTACCTATGATTTTGATGATTACAAAACATATTTAAGTGACTAATTGGTTCATTTAAGTGTGTAGTTAAAATGTCATGTCACGCCCTAGAACCCAAATGCAAAGACGTGGCAAACGCCGTGCACTCGTGAGAAGGTCCCATAAATGCATAAGGTTCGGAACTTATCCAATTCACATCTGACAATCCAATAACTTAAATCCAAGTAATTGATCTAATGACCGAAATCTGTTTTGATCTCATAAATTTAAGGTAAAATCTATCTTACAAAAGCGTGATTTGTTTCTAAAATCTATATCAATCTCGAAATAGCTAGCCTTCTAACTCGTCACTTCCCTCGTTTTTCCTCGTCCTTGACTTCACTTCCTGAAATGGTGGACAAGGAAAAACTAAGTGAGAGAAAATATCTCATTAAGTAAAATATGGAGTGCCCCTTATTAAACTCATAGCATGCCAACAAGTGTAATCACGAAAAACGGATACAGTACGGGAACAAAATAGACGTCTCCTCTATAGATCACGGCCAGTGTTATAAACCACCCACTGGTAGGTGCACTATTTACTAGTGTATAATCTCCACTAGCAGGGTCACTAATAACATGACCACATCGGAGACAAAACAGGCTGAAGTTAATAGAAAAATCATAATTCACCAATCACTTTCAAATCATCAGGACAATCAATTAAATTTTAAGTAGGCATGCTAATTAATGAAAAGCATAAAAATTTCACTTCAAATCAGTCATACTTACTTTTGCATAAAACGGGTTTAGTCCCGCCACCACTTCAAAAACAAGTCAAAACATGCTTTTAAAAACTGTACGGACATTACCATAGATTTACTTACCTCACTTGCATAAATCAAAGATTTAATCTCAGTGCTAAACTGTCAGAACAATTAGGAACCTAATCAAAATATCCAAGAATTAATTACCGTACCATGACTACCCCCTAATCACGATGCTATTCCTATCAATCTCCACATGATTGGACATCTCCAAATTTGTTCTTATATTACAAACTAAACATTTAAATCTCCTTTAATTGTTGGTCATTAGTGTGTGAACAGTACCCGTGAACAGTACCCGTGAACAGTGACTACACTTCCAACAAAACCATAGCAAATCTCACGGGATTTTCTCTCCAAAAATCATAGCAGTCAATTAACACTCAATCACATAAATCCCACTTGAATTAAGCTAAATCATGGTCTAATTACTATCAAATTTCTCCCCTATTTCCAGCAGATTTTCGGACATCACAAGGCAGCAAACTAAATGGATAATTTTAGGCTTAAAGGGCTGCTACATACCAGAATTTGCAAGCAAGGAACCGGAGCTGCAGATTGGGGAAGCCGGCGGCAGTGCAAGGAAATTTAGGGGGAAATTCGGGAAATCTACCCAAAAATCTAGAGAAACAACAGATTTAACATGAACCCAAGCTAAATCAAGCTGAAAAGATGGAGTTCATGGCTGTGGCTTACCGGAAAAATGCCCAGAAATCACACCCACAAGCTGCAGCTCACGGACAGGGGAAGACAGAGCAGAGCAGATCTAGAATTTCCAGCAGGGGGAGAAGGTTTCTAAGCTCCTAAATCTTGTTCTTAGACAAGAAAAGAAGGATAACATCAAGCCTCCTTACCGGTTTTCCAAGGCATGGCTGGGTTCCCTTTTTTTTTTTTCTTCTTTCGGGTGGGCTGCAATGGGGAGAAGAAGAAGAAGAGCAGAATCGGGCTGAGAAGAAAGAGGAAAAGGAGAAAAAGAATAACTGATCCTTATCCAAATTCTTTCCTCTTTTAAATCCCTCAACTTTTGAAGTTTTAGCTAATAAGCCCCAAAACAATATTTTTCCACAATTTAGTCCTTAACTTAATGCTAAAATATCACAAAATTTTGGGGTATTACATGTCAAAAGATTGCAAAGTAAATTTGGACTGCATTAAAAATGGACCAAAATGCTTGAAAATGTATAGAGAGCCAGCTGTTAAAACTTGCAACTGGTTGTAGAAGTGCATAAAGCCGACTCTGAAAGCTGCAGCCGGCTCTATGGGTAAAAACTTAAAAGTCAGTTGTTTCGCGCACGCGGAGAAAAGATGCAAAGCCAACTCCAACTTTGCAGCCGACTGTGAGGGTGCATTTAATACACAATGGTCGAGTTATTTGAAGATTATTTAATGTGTTTAAAATTAGAATCCCAAAGTCGGCTTTATAAGTGTAAGAAAACAGAATATGCAAGAAACTCGCAAAGCTGGCTGTAGAATTTTTAAGCTGGCTCTACAGAGAAAGCAGAATGCAGGAAACCCGTAGAGCCAGCTACAGAAAAGTTAAGCCGGTTGTATAGAGCAAGCTCTATAAGTGTAAGTCGGTTGTACTGACAATTTTGCAACTCGAATTAAGCGACTTGTAGAGCATTAAATGACCCCCAACGGCTGGTAACGATTATTTTTTACCATAGGGTTATAAATATAGTTGGTAAAAGATCTGAAGCAAGTTTAGAAAGCATTGCATTGAATATCTTTACCTATCTACATGAGCTTTAACTTGAGTTTTTTTATCTTTAAGAGATCTTTACTTGTAATCCTCTTCTTGTCTATTTGTGAGTGATCTTGGGGGTGTGATTAATCCTTCAAGAGTGATCTATAGAGAGAATTCTTGGGGTTTATCTTGTAAAGGGGTAAAATATGAGAGAAACACCCTTTTTCTTGTAAAAGGATTGAGTGGCTCCTTTAAGCCACCATTGATTTTGTTAGTGGAGAGTGTGGAGGAAATCCTTGGTCAGTGAAGCCAAGGTAGAGCACTATATTCCAAGTGGTTGGACCAAACGTCTATAAAATCATTGTGCAAGCTCTTATTTCCTACTCTCTCTTTAATTTTTGTTTGGTGGTTGCAAATAGGTGAAAAATTTGCAACTCCAATTTAGCCCCTTCTTGGAGTACATTGAGTCAACAATTCATTGTCTCATTTATAGTCCAATTCCACGGTTAATATAACCCACACATGTCCCTTAACCTATATATAAGTCTACAAGTTTGTATAATTTGTACATGGAAGACTAGTACATGGTGAAATAAGAAACTCTCTCTTTTATTTGTTATCTTACTACTTTCCCTTTTATTTTATAATAGTAAAAAATTTCTTCACTTTTTAGTCAAAGCTTTAATATATGTAACTCTTATATTACATGTCAAATTATGTCTTATTCTATTAAAAAAATTATCTTTGGGTTTTTTATGAGTTAAGGGTATATGTATAAGTATTACATTTTTTTGATATTAATTAATATTAAAAATAAAAATATTGATATTAATTTTATTATAAATGGCATATAAATTATTTAAATTAAATAAGTAATAAAATAAAGTTTAATTTTTATTTGTTAATATTAATTAATATAAATTTTATAATAACCACATATTTAAAATATACTTTTGAGGATGATTTAATAATTAAGAGTTTAAAATTTTAAATTAAAAGTCTTAAATTCGAACCTTTAGTTGAGATCAGGAATTTTGAAAAAATTCCATTAAGTTCTAAATGAAAATCTTAATTAGAATTTTAGAAGGTCTAATAGAAATTTTTACAAAAAATTCACCACTAGAAATTTGGCCATTTCGGTCAAACAATTTTTTTGACCAAAAAAATAATTAATTCGGACAAATTCATTGGCCGAAAATTAAAATTGACCGAAAATAATGGAAAAAAGCATACAATTCGGCCCCATTTTATTTCGGTCAAGCATCTTGACTGAATTAATTTGGCGCCGATTGGTGTTGAACCAAATTAGTCAAGTGTCTTGACCGAATGTTGCCTACCCATTCATTTGGTCAAGAAAACTGATCGAACAAAAATAAAAAAAAATATTTACACTTTTTTTAGAATTAAATATTAATAAATAAAATAAAATATTATTATTTCGGTCATGAATATTGACTGAAATAAAAATATGAACCGATTTTGACGATGGTTCTAAAATTGCAAAGATGTTTCGGTCAGCATGGCTGACCGAAACAGTAGTTGAAAATCTGCTCTACAGATTGCCTCCATGCAGATTTCCTCAAGTTGACCAAAACAAAAATTGGAAACAAAAAAATGGAAATGCATGGAAATTTGCAAAGCCTATTTCCAATTCTTTTAAAATTTTAATTTAGAAAAATTTTAAAAAATTTGTGATTAGTAATTGGTAAATTATAATTAGTTGATTAATTGATTGATTAGAGAGAAATGTGATTAAATTGTGTAACTCAATTTTACAATTATAATTATAGTGAGTAATTTACTGATTAGTAAATTGTAATTATATTTTTTAATTAATTAATAAATTGTGAGTATGGTGATTAATTAGTAAATTGTGATTATATTCTTTAATTGATCCAAAAAATATAATTATACT
>BPVZ01000156.1:550094-574494 GCA_020521535.1 Rubroshorea leprosula | reverse complement strand
TATTTAAATTGGATTTAATGCTATCCTCAAATGTGTAGTATTTTTTGTATTTTTGGATTTTTTTCATCATTTTTTTTACATTTCTAAAAATAAAATTGTAATTGTAATTTAAAATTATAAATAGCAATAAATTAAATAAATATGAAGGGTAAATAATTGAGGATGTTAAAATTTTACTTTTTTAAACACCAATTTTTATTAGAATCATTTTATCATTCAGGTCAAAATTCATAAAATAGTTTTTTTTTATTATTTTGTATTATTATTTCGGTTAAGAAACTTGACCGAAATAATACATGATATTATATTATGAAAATTACAATAATTTTGGTTAATTTACTTGACCGAAATAGTATGTGTCAATTACCAAAATAGCCATGTTGATTAAATTGGTCAATATTCTTGACCGAAATCTAATACCAGGAAATCAATCATCCATGACTATTTCGGTCATTACACTTGACCGAACCTTATCATTAAAATATTGTTTTAATAGTTCGGTCAAATATTTTCACCGAAACTAAGTTTTTTTTAATGATTTTTTACCCCATATTTGGTCAATGATATTAACCGAAATAATGAATAATTTCGGTCAAGATAAAATTCCATCCGAAATTGTATTTCCATTAGTGCTTATTTGGTCCAACAATTCGGTTAAACATCTTGACCAAAATAGTAGTTTTTCAGTCAAAATGTGGGTTTGTTCGGTCAGTGTGACTGACCGAACTTGTATGGTTTTCTAGTAGTGATTTCTTCTAATTTTCTAAATTGAAGATCTTAATTACAATACGGGATTAGGAACCGTTTTTTAAGAAAAAAGAAAAAGGATTGAACTCTTAAGTCTTAATCATTCAAGCCTATTCTCAAACCAAACTCGCCCCTCTGTAAAGGAGAAGCTCGGCTTGCATAATTTAATTGCAAACCATGTTGCAACTTGCTGTAGCATTCCTTTCATCAAAACCCTTTTTTCTTTTTAATTTCAATTCAAAAATTATTTATTTGAATTTATAAAATGTGAGTGAAATATAATAACCAGTTAATATGACTTTTAAGCAAGGTTTATCCATTAGAAAGAAAGTATTTTATTAAATGTTTTATTTAAAAATTAAATATATAAAAATATAAGTATATATACTGATATTAATTATGATGATGTTACATTAAAATAAGGTTTTTTCATTATTCACCATTATACATGCTTTTAGTTTAGAAAATAAAAATATTATAGTTATAATATTATATGATATTATAAATTTAAAATATAAAATGTTAATACATAATTAATTCTTTTTATTCAAGAATTTACCTTTAAATAAAATCACATTATACTCTTAATATTATACTCTATATATTTATTTAATATCATATTATAATTATATATTTATAATTTAATGTAATATTGTAAGTATAGCCTTACTACCTTATAAAAACACTTAACTCTTTTCCTTTTCTCTGTAGTTTTTTGTTTTAGTACTACTAGCTTTCATTTTTCAGCTATTATTGTTTTAAAACTTCTAATCTTACGACCACCCCTAAATCCGTGCACTCCGTGTGCGTCTGGGAATATGGATAGGGTGTTTTTCGTGTAATTGCAAAGTCTTTTAAGATGCGAACTCCATCAAAGTATCTAATAGTCGCGTGCCTTATTAAAGTTGGTGTATTGTTTATAAGATTTGAAGATTAAATTCCTAATTGTTAATATCTAACAATACTAACTTACTAATTATTATTCTTATAAAAAAAAAAATCTTTTAAGATACAAGTGCAATTGATTTTTTTTTAGACTACATGTTCTTTTAACATTGTAAAAAGACTAAAGATATAATAGATTCACAATAGTTTTATAAATAAAATTAGAAATTTTATTTTAAAGCTTTAATTTATTATACAATTATAAAAATATTTATTAATATATTATTTAATTAACTAATCCTCTCTTTAGTTCATTCCTAAAAATTTGAAAAGTCATTCCCTAACCCTTTGAATCTTCTTCAATATTAGCATTAAATATTTTAATTTTATGTTAAATTATTATGTAGTTTTTAGTAATTATATATTATATTATATTTTAAAATTTTTAATTAATTAATAATTATTAAAATTGACAATATATTATTCATAACATTTTTGAAAAATAAATAACTAAATATTAAAATAATTATAAGCTATAATTATAATATAGTGTAGTTCAAGATAGCTAACGGTATAACTACAATAGCTCATAGCAATCTCAAACGTACCATTTGTCTATATTAGTAATTTTCATTTAAAATTATTAAATATATCTTTAATTTTAGAATTATAATTTATATTATAATTGTAAATTAATATCTTATTATAAGGTAAATATTAAAATATATAAAAATATAATTTTTACAAATTAAAAAAAAAAATAGAATGTTCTAAATCAAAATATAAAAGGCAAAGCCTTTTAACCTTATTTTTTTTACGTTTTCACTTAGGGTAATGCTATAACATTTTTTTTTTTTTTTGTACATTTTCACTTAGGGTAATGCTATATGGACTGATCAATCCCTAAGCCAATTGGTCTCTATATATATATTTTTTTATTTTTTCTTCTTGAATTTAAATTTTAAAATTTCACTTTTTGGTCTTGCAATTTTAATTTTTAAATTATTAAATACCTAAACTTTTAAATATTAAACCTTAAATCTTAAAAATATAACCCCCAACGCATCAAATAGTAAATTTGGAAAAATTTAAATCCTAATATTATAAAATATAAAATTAAAAAAATCTAAATCCTAATGTCATCAAATATAAAACCCAAAAAATTTAAACCCTAATGCCTTAAATACTAAACCCTAGAAAAATCTAAACACTAAACCTCAACACCCTAACCACAAAACTCTAAAAGTTTTAAACCATAACAACATTAGTTTAAGTTAGTTTAAACTAAAAAGGTTGAGGATCTAAAATAAATTTAAATTGTTAAAAGTAGGAACTAAATAACAAATTTGCCCTAAATAAAGGAAATCTATTTGAATTGGCCTTTGGTCGGCCGGCTAGGGTCGGTCCCCCTAGTATTTTCCTTACACTTACCATTGCTTTATCTTTCATTCATTTTTCATGAAACTCCATCTCTTAACTTACTGTTCATATTTTATTATCACATTAATCTCCCCACTCTACATTTCTCTCTCCTATGTATGTTAATAATTTACTTTTTATTAATCCGTCTCTTTTTATCCTTTCTTTAATATTATTTTATTTAAATCACTCTTTGTATATGTAATAATAAGCACCTCTTTTTTTACATAATTTTCCTTTCTTAGTTGTCTATATTTAAAAATATTTTAAGTCAAAATATAAAAGACACAATTTATTAATATTATTATTTAATAATTTTTCACTTATATTTATTTCATCTCTCATTAATTTTTCTTAAGACTCCACCTTTTAATTTCCTCTATCACATTTTATTATTATTATATTTTTTTTCTACTTTACATTCCTCTCTCTTTTCCTATATGTATTAATATTATATCTGTTAATATTTTCTCTCATTATTCTCCCATATCTATTAATTTTTTTCTATTATTTTTTTTCTTAATCATTCAATCATTCATATTTCCTTCTACCTCCATTGATTGTTATTATTATATATCTCACTCTTTTACCTCTCCTTCCCCCTCCCTTTTCTCTCTCTCTCTCTATATGTTTAAAATGTTTTAAGCCAAAATATATGTGGTACAGTTTCTTAACATTATTTTTTAATTATTTTTAACTACATTTACTTCATTGCACACATTATTTTTTCGTGTGACTTTATCTTTTAGATGCTCACTCATATTCTATTATTATATTTATCTTAATACTTGTTGATGACCACTTTTCAAAATTAGAAACAAGAAAAAAATAATAAAAAATTAAGTATGAAAAATATAAAAAGAGTCTTCTCTCATCCAAATTATAAGATAGGACAAGTCATTTAAAAATAGGTCTGCATAGAGATCGAAGTGCGAGAGTTCAATTAAAAGTAAGGAAAGACATATGCGCACCTTATAATCCTCCGTTTAAAATACAGTTTCATACTTCAACATTAAGGTTTTAATTCAACTTATTTATTATATCTTTGTTTAGATCTTAATAGGCAAACTTAAAAAAAAAAAAAGAAGGATGAACCAAATTGCAATATTTTTAAACTTTTGGACAAAAATGGGTAAAATCAAGAACACGTATGCACAATGAGCACAAATAAAAATTAAATGGACTAATTTGAATAAATTCAAAAATATAAAGGACTAATTTGAAAATTTTGAAACCTTTGGATTAAATTGCTTAATTATGAAAATTTTGGGTGAAATTGAAATAAAAAAGAGATAATTTTGGCTTTGACTAATATTAAAGAAAATAAAGGATTGAAATTAACAAATCATAATAATTAATTTAATTGAATGATTAATTTAACATCAATTAAAATTAATTAATTATATTTATTAAAATTTAATTAAAATAATTAAATAAATTTAATTATCTAAAATTAAGTTCAATAGACATAATTAATTTATTTTAATTAAAATTAATTAATTTTCATTGATCATAAATTAAATTGATTATCCTGATCAATTAATTACTTTTTTTTTCTATATTTTATTTTATTCCTTTACTCTGTTTTAGTTTTTATTTTTTCTCACTGGATTGGGCCGGATCTACCTGGCCCAAAAACACAAACCCTCTAACAAAACATGCAAGCAACAGATCACATATAAAAATACGAGACTTGAATTTGGGGTTCATCTCATTTCTAGTAAAAGAAGCACATTAATCAAGCACATAAACTGAACAATCCTTTATTTTTTTCATTCATTTCCAGCAAACATATACAAGTTTAACATCAAGTCTGAACAAATACCAAAAAAAAGTGAAACATCAACAGAAAGATAAAGAAAAAAAAAACAAACACAGCGGATTTTTAGAGGAAAACAGATCTTGATTTGATGGGAGGGATCTTACCCACGGGATCAAGCTCCCTTCATCTCCTTCACCATTTTCCTAAAAAGCCCTTTGTTTCAGAGCTGCACCTATCAACGATGATAAACCCAGAAAATGGAACTCCTCTTGAAGCTCGACGATCTCCTCTCTCAACCGCGGCTTCCTTCCAACAGAAGATCCCTCTTTCCTCGATTCCGGAACTCCCTTTTCTACTCCTAAAACCCGATTCCAAAACTCACCTCTCCAGGCCTTCTAGATGTGCTATTTTTTGGGCCTCTCCAATCTTTTTCTTCTTTACCCGGAAATGCACTTGGATCTTAAATCTGCACTGATTTCAGCCTCTTATCACCCCATTCATGATCTGTGGTAGCATAGATCTGGTCTGCAGATCTGTTTCAATTGGGGGAGATCGAGATTTCTCCGAACCGCCGAAGCTTCGCGTGGACAGCACCTCCATCACCGATCAATAGATCTAGTTCTCTTCACCCCAATTTAGGTGTTCACTCGCCGGCGTGGGTCATGCTGGCTCGTGGAAACGGTTCGAGAAAGGGTGAGATGGTGGTTTCCGGTAGGTTGAATCGAAACAAGGGGGTTTTGGTATGGAAAGAGAAAGGATGGCCATGATAGGAAAAGGAGAAGGAAAACAAAGATATTGCCGGCCATTTTTTTGAGAAAGAAGGGATGGCTGCTGGCTGTTTTTGAGGAAGAGGAAATCCATGGAGAAAAGATAAAGGGTCACGTGACAGAGGAAGAAAAAAATTCGAAAGGGTTTTTGGGCATGGAAGAGAAGACCATGATAGAGGAAGGAGAGGACAATCGCCGGCAATCCTTGAGGGATGACTACCGGTTGAAACTTCGCGAAGAGATGGAGAAGCAGAGGATCTGTGAGGAAGAAGTGGATTTGAGCCTTTTCTCTCCCTTTTTTTAAGTTTTATTTTATTTTATTTTATTTTTTACCTTTTGGCATGAAACGGTAAGTTTTGAGTTTGGGATTGGGCCTGAATGGCTAGTGGGCTCAATATTGAGTATGGGCTGGATTTATGGTTTTAACTTGATGAATTTCACCCTCAAACTTTTAATTTCTTCAATTGAGTCCTTTCTTTCAATTTTTTCCAATCCTCTTCACGAAATCCCTTTTTTGCTCACGAACCTAAAAATGAAAACAAAAACAAAACATATTAGTTAAGATAAAGATAAAACTAAAAATAAAAATTTATTAAAAATTTGAGTTATGATAGTACTTTATAATTGTCCCTTTTTTAACCTATATATTAATAATTTGTATTCGATTATATTATTATTTCCTTGTCCTTCTTAGGATCTCTAATTTCTATATTGATCTTAATTATTCTACTTATTCTAATTTATATTCTTTCTTCTTTCTTTTTTAAATTATCTTTTCTAAATCTTTTAGTTTTATCAACTTTTAATTTTTCATTTTCTAGATTTTCCATTTAAATTTTATTTTGTTTTATTTTTCTTCATCATTAGTTAAATGTATTTCTCTTTTTTTTTTTTTCAACTGTTAGTTAAATGTATTTTTTGATTTTTTTTTCTTTTCAATGTTGTTACCTTTTTGAATTAAATTAAAATATATAATAATTAAAATATAATTGATGTATGATTATGAAGTCAAATTATTATATGATTGGAGTTGCCAATATATATATATATAATAGCTTAATTAGAAGTTTTTTTTTTTTTGATAGAAATTTGTTGATGGATGATTTTTTTTAAAAGATCAAACTTGGACTTAGGTCCAGCGGTATCTGATGCTATAATACATGGCTAGGTCCAAAAGTATTTGATGCTTAATGCATAGCTAAACCCAACGATATCTAATGCTTTAGTACATAGCTAAATCACTAGAAATATATAAGGAAGTCTCTTTCTTTTATTATTTCCTTATTTATTAAATTTCATCATTTTCATCAACTGATTACTATTCCTCTATGTAGGTCATCAATAAATCCATGAATCCAAGCTCATGGGAATATTTGAGATAAACTATGAAAGTAGTGGCTTAGTAGGCATGGATGGGTGAACGTTGCCTATTTGGTAAAGCGAGATATTCGTGCCAACAAAGCTTGGCGCTGATGATGTTGCCTGACTTTGCCAAAAAAGGCTGGGTGGCGAAGATGTGGAGGTTGAGCTTGGTCACAAAATTGTACTGTTTGATGCTAATTAGAAGCTTGGAATCTCGTTCAAAACCAACTAAAGAGACTATTTTGGTTACCACCAACAATTTGCAGCCATATTTAATGCAAAGGTGGCTGCACAGTGCTAAAAATTGTTGAAAAGAGTGGTTGCACAAGTTGGAAACTATTGAAAAAGATCTGACTTCATTGGGAAAATCTACCAAAATCTTGGACAGACGTTGGGAATCTTCCAATATCTTGGCCAGCCCTTGGAAATTTACCAAAATCTTGGCTAGACCTAATTTTGCCGGCTGCACTCAATTATCCCCCCAAAAATGGAATTTCGTATGACTGGAGGCATACCAGAAATATTCAATTTCCAGTCCATTGCCAAAACCAACGAAGCTTCACTAGAACCATTGGACAATTCATGATGCCACCGCTAGAGAGCTGTCAACCATGTCCAGAACCACCCAAAACGTGACAACTCACCCAAGCCCACTTGGACACCTTTGACCCATCAACCAAAAATTACAAAAATGCCATTAGCTATATATATATATATATATATTATCTTTCCTTCATTTTTCAACAAGAGAAAGACGTACAGAACAAACCAGATTTTCCACTTCCACTTTCTTCCTCACGTACCAAACTTCTATTTTCCATTTGAAAACTTCTTCATCTTCAACCTCTCACCGTATACACCAAAATACCCAGAAATCACCATTTTTACTACATTTTCTACACTTCTAGCACTGCAGAATATTTTCCAGACTTGTAGAACATCATGGCTGAGAGACAACATGTTGCAGCTTTAATTTTTGGGTAATTTTCTTGAGCATCAAAGGATTAAGCTGAAGAGTTAGCGTCAAAAATAGGATCAAGCCCTCCATTCACAAGCCCCCATAACGGTCATCATTCCTTCTCCCATCACTACTTTCAAGTTTATTCCTTTTTTTCTTGCTGAAGCTTGAAGGAGACCATTGTGCCTTTTATCTATAACGTGAGGATTGCTTATTATAGAGTAGAAGTAATTGTCAAGGATAATAGAAGGCATATTCATTATTTTTGCTATTATGCTACAATATATTATCTAAAAATGAGCTTCTCAGTTGTAATTTTTAACCCTTACATATTTTCTATCCTTGGTGCTCCTACAGCAATGTACATTTCATTTTCATTATTTTTTGGTTAAATACCCTTTTTGGTCCCTCTACTATAGGAAAAAGTCCCTTTTTGGTCCTTGTACCAAAAAAATCCCCTTTTGGTCCCCTAAATTTTAAAATATGGCTCCTATTTGGTCTTTTTGTTAAATTTTTGCTAATGTATCACGTTAATTAATGGAATTAATTGATTATTTTTTATATAAATAATATTATAAATGATATAAAAATTACGTGGACATTTCATTTAAATATTTTAATACCACATGGCAAAAAGAAACACTAAATATTTTAATTAATGAAATTAAATATTTTTTTCTCCTAAACTTCTTAATCCATGAATAAAAAGAATTTAAAACAAAATTAATTTTAATTTCTTCATCTTCTTCTTTCTCCTTAGCCTTATCCTCCTCCTCATTCTCATCCTTGGCATCCACCATCCTCTTCAAGTCTTCATCATATTGGGTTCGTCGCGGAACCCAGTTGCTAGGTTCCACGAGGAACCTAGTTGATGGGCTCTTCCATTAGGAATCCATTTTTGGGTTCCTTAAGGAACCCGTTTCTAGGTTCCTCAAGGAACCTGTTTCTGGGTTCTACGAAGAACCCAGTTTTTGTGTTCCTTAGGGAACCTAGATCTGGGTTCCCTGAAGAACCCAGTTTCTGGCTTTCCGATGGAACCCAGATCTAAGTTCCTCTGGCCCTCTTTTTGTTTCATTTTTTTTTTTTTAATTTTGAATGTATATATCTTCCATAAAAGAGCCGAATGAAACCAAAATTTCATGTTCAAATGTGTTCAATATTTGAGTTTGATATCTGGGTTTGAAATTACAGGTAATAGGTTGATGTTGTGTTCATGTTGCTATGAGTAAAGTGAAGGATCTATTTTGCATAAAGAAATTAATGTTTAAAGTATTGATAAATTATTTTAATTAATAATTAATTTTTATTTTTAACAATGAAAATATTCTTATGTATCTTGACCAATCTCATATATAAAAGATTGATTATAAATGAAAAACAAGAATTTTGAAAGAAGGAAAATGATAGCTGGAGAGGGAACTAGAAACATTGATTAGGGTTTGTGGGAGAGTCATTAAGTGAGTCATTAAAGTCCACATAAGTGTCTTTACAGGGTGGAAGGTCCATGTCGGATGTTGCTGTTAAGATAACGTGCCACGCTAGCAAAATTTAATGGAAGGACTAAAAAGGGGTCGGATTTTAAAATTTAGGGACTAAAAAGGGGATTTTTCGGTACAAGGACCAAAAAAGGGCTTTTTCCTATAGTAGAGGGACCAAAAAGGGTATTTAACCTTATTTTTTGTAGTTGTGAAATCATTCCTATTATCTTGGGAGCACCATCATCACTCTACTCTTTTTGGCTTGGTTGGAGACATTCTATTTCTAGTCTTTGCTGAGAAAGCCCTAGTTTCAAACTTTGCTGGAGAAACTCTATCTCCGAGCTTGGCTGAAGACACTCTGTTCCCAAACTTCACCAAAGAGACTTTACTTTTGAACTTCGCCAGAGAAGCTCTATTTGCGAACTTCGCTGGAGAAGCACTTTGTTCCCAAACTTTGCCAGAGAGACTCTACTTTAGAACTTCACTAGAGAAACTCTATTTCCGATCTTCGCTGGAGAAGCTTTATTTTTAGACTTCGCTGGGGAAACTTGCACCCTCAAGCTTCATTGGAGAATTTGCTGCTGACTAACATTGCTAGACATCTTAGAACTCTATCATTGCTGTCAACTCTCCCTCTCAGCCTGGCTAGAACACTTACACCTTCAAACTTTGCTGGGGAATTCACTACTGATCAACATCGCTGGGCAGAACGAGATGGCCCGTGGCACATAGTGTCTTGCACGTGAAATGGGTGCCACCAAAAGGACCCTCCTCATCATTTGTGGGTGGCATCTTAGTCAGCCTCCACATCATCATCGCTACTGACTTATCAACCTACAACACCAACACACCCCCAACAAAAATAGCAACTCCACTAGGGAGGTCGTCATAGAGCTTCGTCTTGTTCTGCTTTTCCTCAACGGTATAATATCTTTTATATTCTTCCTCAACAATATTTATTCATCTTCAGCAAGATTTTTCTGACCATGCTTGTCACGAGAGCAACTTTATCTCACATTGTTGACGGAAATCAATAGCTTGGCCAAGATGATGGACAAGTGGTTTAGCAACCATGTCCACCGATAGATGTTTTTAATGATCTCTTGCAAGGAATCACTAATCCAAGCCTTGCGTTTTTGGTCCAAGTTATCCAAGTCTTGCATGAGGATCAGCAAAGAATTACTCAACTTTTTGCCAACTTGCAAGCTTAACATACTCTACAAGACCCAACGGAACCAGTCAACATGGCTGGGATGTCACAGCCACAAGAGGTTCAGACGAGAGCTACCAATGGCACTAGGGCCTTTGCTGTGTGGCTAAATAACTTAGCACCGCTAGTAATTGCAGTCGCCAGCATCGTTGGAGCTCTACCTAGTGCAACCAACACTACTTGAGGCTTCATCACCATGGCAGATCATACTGTTCTCTTGGACAAGGAGTGTTCCAGACAAAGTTCAACCATTTTTCAGTTTGTCCATGATCCACCATACCCAAAGGAGATTTTGTCTAAGCCCTACCCAAAGAACTATGAAAGTCCTACATTCCCGCAATATGATGGGAGAAAAGGCAACGGTGCAGAGCATGTCAAAAAGTTCCTCAATGCCTTGGGGGCTTACGCCGACAATAAAGACTTATGCCTATTGACTCAATGCACTCCAAGAGGGGGGGTGAATTAGAGTTGGAGAATTTTCACTTCTTTGCAACCATCAAACAAAAATTAAAGAGAGAATGGTGAAGAAGAGCTTGCACAATGATTTTATAGAGGTTCGGTTCAACCACTTGGAGTCTAGTCCTCTACCTTGGCTTCACTCACCAAGGATTTCCTCCATACTCTCCACTAACAAAAACAATGGTGGCTTAAATGAGCCACTCAATCGTTTACAAGAAGAAAGGTGTTTCTCTCAAATCTCACCCCTTTACACTTAAACCCCAAAGATCCTCTCTATAGATCACTCTTAAAAGAATCAACATATCCCCAAGATCACTCACTAATAGCACAAGAAGAGGATTACAAACAAAGATCTCTCAAAGGTCAAAATCTCTAGTTAAAGCACAAGTTGGTAGGTAAAGATATTCAATATAATGCTCTCTTAACTTGTTCATATCTGTTACCAACCATATTTATAGCCCTTTACTCGAAAATAGCCGTTTCTAGCCGTTGGGGGTCATTAAATGCTCTGCAAGACGCATGGCTTGAGTTGCAGAATTATCAGTACAGCCGGCTTAAACTTCTAAAGCCAGCTCTGTAAAGCCAGCTTACACTTCCAGAGCCAGCTATCCGGGCTTCCAGCCCATTCCATTTTTCTTGAGAGTCGACTACAAAATTTTGAGCCGGCTTTGGAACTTCAACTTTAAATACATTAAATATTCTTCAAATAAGTTGACCGTTGTGTATTAAATACGCCATCATAGCCGGCTACAAAGTGGGAGCCAGCTCTGCTTCCATTTTTCGCGTGCGCCAAAATATCAATTGAATTTCTGGCCTATAGAGTCAGCTTAACAAAATCTGCAGCCGGCTCTTTGCATTTTTGCTTCCTAGAGCCGGCTACAATGTTATTTGAGCCCTTTTTAATGCAATCTCATTTTGCTTAATTTGCAGTATATTGGCAATTTAACTACACACTTAAATAAATCAATTAGTCACCCAAATATGTTTTGTAATCATCAAAATCATAGGTACAACAATCTCCTCCTTTTTTATGATAACAAAACCCTTTGATCATAAAAGCATATATACTTCAATATTAACCTCAAAATTTCAGCACCAAGAAAATGACATTAAGACATTAAGACATTCCAGAAAATTATAAAAATTCAGCATACTTTCTCCCCCTTTTTGTCATTCATCAAAAAGTATATAAACATAAGCAATAAACTCCCCCTTAATTCATGCTATCAACCTTTAAAGCATCAAGAATTTGTAATGAATATAATCATCAATCATCATTAATATAGCACCATAGACAACCAAAGTCATGAATACAATCATCAACCAATAAACTCCCCCTCAATAAGAGCATATAATCATCAAAATCATAGACAATCAATACCAAAAGTCATGCCACAAAGATTATATCATACCAAAGTCAAGTGCCATGAGAATTCATAATACATGATAAAAGGTTTAAGATAAAGAAAAACACAGATAAACTTAACATGCATAAGCCTAAGATGTCCATCTTAAAAATTAGCCAATACTGAAGATAGTCGAACCAGGGAAGATCACTAGCAAGTACAAAAGATTTTGACCCCTTTCTCTGAGCAATAATGCGAGATACAATCCACTGTAGTGCTATATTTTTTGGTGTAAGGGACCCCACTTTAATTTGATTTTCAATGCAATTGGGGGCAATTTTGGCTTTAACTAAGGCATGATTTACTTCCTGAAACTCATTATCTCCTCCTTCAGGTATATCTAATACAGCACAAATATCCCTTGGTGAAAACTGAAATGACACCCCAACAACCATGGTTTTGCATTTATTCCCTTTTGGTTTCAAATTCGCATAAAATTGATGAACAACTTTATAGTACAGAGGCTCTTTAATTTCTACATAATCCTTCCACCCAATTTATCTAAATATTTGTTCAACACGCATATCTTCTTGAGGAAATTGACTAAATTTTACACAATTGCAAGATAAAACAGCCATATTCTTGATAATTTCATACTTTGCAGAAGCTTGGGTATCCAAAAAGAGATTTGATTGGGAGATGTTACCTTCTTCTTGAGCTTGACCACCGGTGCTAGAACTACCCACTTGTTTCCTTTTATTTCCAACCCTTCTTGAAGCCATGAGAGAGAAAACACAGCAGCCACACCAAAAAGACAGCAGATCCCACACAAATTGGAGTGAAAAGCTTGAGGTTTTGTGTTGGGTAGGCAAGGATTTGATGGTATTTGAGTGTTTGAGGGATGGGCTTTGGAGATTTGGAGGGATTTTGGTGTTTGGGAGAATGAATAGTGAGTTTTGGGAGAGGAGAGGTCGCGAGTTTGGGTGAGGAAATAAAACAAATCTGGGCTGGTTCATGCAAGGAGAGAGAAACCCGAGGCTTTAAAAAACTGTAGGAGAGTTGGCTCTAGTCCTGGAGCCGGCTTAATTCTAGAGAGAGAAGACTCTCGGGTTTTTGGGCTGAGCCGACTGTGAAAATGGTTGAGCCAGCTCTACTGGCCTTGATTGGGACAAACAAAAAGTTTGGGGCTGTTTTGAAAAAAGCGTATCTCATTTGATATTTCTTCATTTAACTAAGTTTAAATTGAACATCAACTACTAAATTATGCAAGTCATATATCAATGTATGCATCATCAAATAGCATGAACATATGTCACGCCCCAAAACCCAAATTCGAGGTGCGACAGACGCCGTGCACTCGTGAGAGGGTCCCACAAATGCACAAGGCTCGAAACTTATCCAATTCACAATCTAATACCATCAAAATCTGAAGATCAAATTTCATAATTTGCTCTAATATTATAAATCTCCACTTAAAATCTCCAAATACAAGATCATGATTTATTTCTAAAATCTATATCAATCTCGAAATGGCTAGCCCTCTAACTCATCACTTCCCGTGGTTTCCCCATCCTCGGTTTCGCTTCCTGAAATGGTGGACAAGGAAAAACTATGCGATAAACTCAGTAAGTAAAATATGGATTGCCCTTAATTAAACGTATAGCATGCCAACAAGTATAATCACGAAAAACAGTTACAGTGCGAGAACGAAATAGATGTCTCCTCTATAGGTCACGGCCAGTGTTATAAACCTCCCACTGGCAGGCTACAGTATTTGCTGGTGTATAATCCCCACTAGAAGGGCAACAAAAACGAACCGGTTCTATCAGTAACATGTCGACATGTGCTAGCGTTTAACTCTCACTAGCAGGGTTATCAATAACATAACCATATCGGAGACAAAATAGGCAGAAGTTAACAAAAAAATCTTAATTTACCAATCACTTTCAAATCATCAGGACAATCAATTAAATTTTAAGTAGGCATGCTCAATTTAATGAAAAGCATAAAAATTTCACTTCAAATCAGTCATGCTTGTGTAAAATGGGTTTAATCCCGCCACCACTTCAAAAAACAAATCCAAACATACTTTTAAAAACTATACGAGCATTACCATAAATTTACTTATCTCACTCGCATAAAACCGAAGACTCAATCTCAGTGCTAACTGACAGAACAATCGAGAACTTAATCAAAATATCCAAGAATTAATTCTATACTATCACAAATTCAAAGTACTACCCCTAATCACGATGCTATTCCTATCAATCTCCATATTATCAGATATCTCCAAATTTATTCTTATATCACAAACTAATCATTTAAATCCCCATTAATTGTTGACCCTTGGTCTGTGAACAGTAATATGTAAACAGTGCCGCGAACAGTGCTCACGCCGTGAACAGTGACTGCACTTCCAAAAATTGGCCAAAACACTAGCTAATTCACGGGATTTTCTCTCCAAAAATCACACAGCAGTCAATTAACACTCAATCATATAAATCCCACTTGAATTAATGCTTAAATTTGTCCTAAAGCTACCGGAATTCCTCCCCCATTTTTCTGTCAAATTCGGGCAGCACAAGCAACAATTTATGGACAAAATTCAGCAACCAATTAACGAGATTTCAAGCTTGGAGGAGCTGTCAACATACCAGAATTTCTAGCTGCAGAACCGGGCCTAGTAGGGGGAGAAGCCGGCGGCAATCTGCAGGAGCAATTCACGGGGCTACCCAAAATTGGATACCAAGAGAGATTAGTGTTAAACCAAGCCAATTCAAGTGAGAAAAGAGGATTTAAGGACTGTTTTCTTACCGGAAACCAGGCCAATTCGCCTCCACAAACAAGAGCAGCCGGCGGACAGAGCAAAGCAGATCCGGATTTTCCAGCAGGGGGGAAGAATTTCTAAGCTCAAATCTAGTTTTTGGACAAGAAAATAAGGAGGAATTTAAGGCTTCCTACCAGTTTTTCTTCGTGGGAGGCTGTCGGCTTGGCTGGGGGCCTTCGGGAGCTACAGCTGGAAGAAAGGAGAAGAAGAGCAAAATCGGGCAAGGCTGGGAAGAAGAAAGAAATCCTCCGATCCTTATCCAAAATCTTTTCCCTTTTTAAGCCCCTCAACTTTGGAATTTCGATCATTAAGCCCCAACATAATATTTTTCTACAATTTAGTCCCTAACTCACGTATTTATTCTAGAAATTTTTGGGGTATTACAATATAATCAAGACACACAAATCAAAGCATCAATATACACAAATTCTAATAATCAAATTCATTAATTTCAAGAATCATATCAAGCACTAGGAAAAACACATCAAATGGAATCATACTCAACAAACGTATGTATCAAAAAGTGAGCACACATAAACCAATAATTAATAGTCATGCTAATGTGATTATACTTAATGAATAAATGCAATAGGATAAATGATACCAATTTGAGCACATGAGTGGAGCATTCAAAAACAAATTCTCTTTGCACTTTCACTCCAACATTCTTGTTGAGGCATTAGTCTTTATCAATATCAACTTTACTCTTCTTATGACTTTGCCATCAACTTTACCTACAAAACAAAATTAAGTTTTGATTTTTGGTATCCAAATTTGCTTGGGTCCATAGGGGTTAGTGCTTAAAGTTCCTTTTGGAACCCAAATTTGCTTCACTTTACCTTGAGCTATCAATCTCTTCAAAGGGCATACATAGGCAAAGTGTCCATTTGCACCACAACAATAGCAAGTAACATTAGGATGAGAGGATTGACTTGTTCTTACAAAAAGAATTCTTAAAAATCTTTTGCTTTTTAGAATAATCAAATCCAATGCCTCATTTAACATTAGGATGAGAAGATTGACTTGTCTTACAAAAGAATTCTTAAAAGTCTTTTGCTTTTTAGAATAATCAAATCCAATGCCCCCTTTGTCATAAATACTTCTTTGAGATTTTAAAATAGAATCAAAATTTTCTTTACTTAAGGTAAATTTAGAAATCACATTCTCAAGATCGCAAGCTTTTCTCTTTAAATCCTCGTTTTCCTTTTTCAAAACGTCATTTTCCTTTTTCAAAACCTCATTTTCCTTCTTTACATCCTCATTTCCCTTCTTTAAATCCTCATTTTCCTTTTTCAAAGCATCATTGGATTCCTCATTCTTTAAAGAAGCAATCTCACCATTTAAAGAGGCATTTTCTTTAACTAAAACCTCATTTTGTTTTGAAAGAGATTCAATCTCATTTTTAAGCAATGAAATGGTTTTAGTAAGAGCAAGATTCTCATTCCCTAGTTTCTTGATATCATTCATAAAGCAATCAAGAACTTTTCATAAATCATTATAAGAATACTCAAAAGAACTTTCATTAATTGAACTAGAGAAGTTAGAGTTTACCTCTTCATCATTGTAGCTATCTCTTGAGCCATGAAGCAAAGATTTGCAACACCATTCTCCAAGGAGCTTTCACTTTCCGTTGAGCTAGTTTCATCATCACTCCAAGTGGCAACAAAAGCTTTCTTCTTCATGCTCTTCTTGTCTTTCCTCTCACTCTTCTTCAATTGAGAGCATTCATTTCTATAATGCCCCATCTTGTTGCACTCATAGCATTTGATGTGCTTCTTACTTGGCTTTCCTCTATCATCATCATCATCACTACATTGTCTTCCTCTAGAATAGTGAATTTCCTTGTTTCTTCTAGAGGATTTCCCTTTGAGGCTCTTCTTCATGTATTTCTTCACTTCTTTTGAAACCAATTTGGTGATGTCCTCTTCATTGCTAGACTCATCATTGCGAGTATCATCTTCACTTTCTTCATTTTGTTTGCAAGCCTTGAATGCAACATCCTTCTTCTTCTTCTCAACTACTTCAACTCCACCATCAACTTGAACTTCTATCTCATATGTCATCAATTTTCTAATGAGATCTTCAAGCTTGAGAGTGTTGAGATCTTTAGATTCTTCAATTGCAGCCTTCTTGGCTTCCCAACTCTTAGGCAAGCTTCTAAAAACCTTTCTCACCACTTCTTGAGGAGGATAGACTTTACCAAGAACCTTGAGATTGGTGACTATATCATTCAATCTTGTATACATATCTTGAATGCTCTCTTCCGGTTTCATCTTGAAAAGCTCATACATGTAAATGAGTCTATTGATTTTTGACTCCTTTACTTGGCTTGTTCCTTCATGTGTGACTTCTAGCATGTCCCACATCTCCTTAGCTGTATCACACCCAGAGACTCTATGATATTCCGTTGGATTGAGAGCACCTTGAAGCATACTAATTGCTTTTTTGTTGATCATGATCTTCTCCAAGTCTTCATCATTCCAATCAATCTCTTCCTTTGGAACCTCTCTTTCTCCAACAATTTTCATAGGTACATATGGACCTTTCATAGTCACAACCCATGCCTTGGGCACATTTGCAAGCATGAAGACCTTCATCCTATTCTTCCAATAATTATAATTAGTACCATCAAAGAAAGGAGGCTTAGTGGTAGACAAACCTTCAGGTGGTTGAGAAGATTGAAATTGAGCCATCCCCGATCAACTCCTAGGTGGTTAAACCTTCAAATTGGAGCCCTTGCTCTGATACCAATTGTTGACTCAATGCACTCCAAGAGGGGGGGTGAATTGGAGTTGGAGAATTTTCACCTCTTTGCAACCACCAAACAAAAATTAAAGAGAGAGTGGAGAAGAAGAGCTTGCACAATGATTTTATAGAGGTTTGATCCAACCACTTGGAGCCTAGTCCTCTACCTTGGCTTCACTCACCAAGGATTTTCTCCATACTCCCCACTAACAAAAACAATGGTGGCTTAAAGGAGCCACTCAATCGTTTACAAGAAGAAGGGTGTTTCTCTCAAATCTCACCCCTTTACACTTAAACCCCAAAGATCCTCTCTACAGATCACTTTTAAAGGAATCAACACACCCCCAAGATCACTCACTAATAGCACAAGAAGAGGATTATAAACAAAGATCTCTCAGAGATCAAAATCTAGTTAAAGCACAAGTTGGTAGGTAAAGATATTCAATATAATGCTCTTTTGTTCATATCTGTTACCAACCATATTTATAGCCCCTTACTCGAAAATAGTCATTTCTAACCGTTGGGGGTCATTAAATGCTCCGCAGGAAACATGGCTTGAGTTGCAGAACTGTTAGTACAGTTGGCTTAAGCTTCTAGAGTTGGCTTTATAAAGCCGGCTTACACTTCCAGAACTGGCTATCCTGGCTTGCAGCCCATTCCGTTTTTCTTGAGAGTCGACTACAAAACTTTGAGCTGGCTTTGGAACTTCGACTTTAAATACATTAAATATTCTTCAAATAAGTCGACCGTTGTGCATTAAATGCGCCCTCATAGCTGCCTATAAAGTGGGAGCCGGCTTTGCTTCCATTTTCTGCGCGTGCCAAAACAGCAGTTGAATTCATGGCTTATAGAGCCGGCTCAACAAAATCTGCAGTAAGCTCTTTGCATTTTTGCTTCCCAGAGCCAGCTGCAATTTTATTAAGCCAGCTCTTTGCATATTTTTACCTTTGAGCCTTTTTTAATGCAATCTCATTTTGCTTACTTTGCAGTATATTGGCAATTTAACTACACACTTAAATAAATCAATTAGTCACTTAAATGTGTTTTGTAATCATCAAAATCATAGGTACAACAACGCCTATGTGAGTTTTCTAAATCTCTCTTTGACAGAGCTTACACTTGGTATCCTACTTTGCTCCCCAACTCTATTCATTCTTGGGATGAAATGGTTGAGCAATTTTTTCAAAAGTATTTTCAAAATGAGGAGCGCATCACCATTCTTGATCTTCATAATACTTGCCAACATGCCAGCGAAGATTTGGTGGTTTATGTAAAAAGATTTAGAGATTTGGCACTTGATTGCCATGGTGGCCATGCTGAATCTTTCTTGGTGGAGATCTGCATCAACAACATGCTCTTAGCATATTGTGCTGTCCTTAAAAATATTGGGATCGGTCAGTTTGCAAGGCTACTAAATGCCGCTGGGTAAATAGCCATTTCTGTCAAAGCTATCTCTGTTGGACATCTATAGTGAAATAACTAGAAAAGAAGGCCACTACTTGCACCTCAGCTGTTCATGCAAAGCGAAGCAGAATATCTAGCTTTTGAAGCCAAGAACAAAATATCCTGTAAGCAGTTTATGTCTCTTGGCAAAGATGATTATCTTACAATGCCAGACAAGTTTGGTTATCATTTTGCTTCATCGACATTATAATCTCATGGCTTCAAACCAATTGGTGGTATTATCTATTTGTACAAGTAGCATTTGAATCTCTTAGATCCGCTTATACATCAAATGCATTGCTAGCACTTGAGTCACATCATTGCCAACCTATCAAAGATGTTACTTCTCTTACATTGCTAGTATTAATGCCTTTTTAAGGCCTGTTAGCGATGTTATGTTTCATGGCTAATATTGGTGCCTTTTCAAGATATGTTGATGATGCATCTTCCAGGTCTACTAGCAGTATCATCTTTCTTGGCCAATGTTGCTGCATCATTAAGGCTCACTGGTGATGTTATCTTTCATGGTCAGTATTAATGCCTCTTTAAGGCCTGCTGGCGATGTTATGTTTCATGGCTAGTATTGATGCCTTTTCAAGACATGCTGGCGATGCATCTTCCAGGTCTATTAACAGTGACATCTTTCTTGGCTAATGTTGCTGCATCATTAAGGCTCACTGGTGATGTTATCTTTCATGGCCAGTATTAATGCCTTTTCAAGGCCTGCTGGCGATGTTATGTTTCATGGCTAGTATTGGTGCCTCTTTAAGACATGCTGACAATGCATCTTCAAGGTCTATGAGTAGTATGACTACATCTTCAAGGCCTACTAGCAATGTTATCTTTCATGGCTAATGTCAGTGCCTCTTTAAGACTCGTTGGTATTATTATTTTTCATGGCTAGTATTTCAGCCATCCTTGGTTTGTTGGAAGCATTCTTATCTCTCGCGGCTAGTATTCGTGTTACATCAAGGCCTACTATCGATGTCGCTTGGTTATCTCTTGGGTAGCATTTGTATCACAATAAACTTATTATGTAATGGTGGTTCCTCTCCCATGGTCAGCATATATGTTGCCTTCGACTTGCTAATGGAGTGTTCTTATATGGCTAGTACTTGATGAGTACTTTGATTGAATGCATCGACACTGGGGGCTGAAGAACATGGCTGCTTATAGAACAAATGGATAAGGCTCATCAGCATAATTATTAGTTGTTTCAACACCATTCTAGTGAAGTGGGTGACTTATCTGGGCAACTTTGCTGGTGACTTCGCTGGGCAACTTCATTAGGCGACTTTGCTGGACAACTTCACTAGGCAACTTTGTTGGAACCCAAGCACTCTTTTTCTTGGCTGAGTAATTTCAGATATGCCTCGACTGATTTCAACGTCACCTCCAACTTAAGCATCAACTCTTTCATATCAGCCAAGGATTTCTGCACATTTTCAACATGCTTTGCTGGCTTGTCAATCTTCTCATCCTAGTTGCCAGCCATGTCACTTCTAGCCATGTCGAACTTGCCTTTGTCAAGGTATGCCTTTGCCAGCCTGAATTCCTCCAACTTTGAAATTTATGCTCTTAGCGTCATTTATGGCATCTTTACACAAATAAAAGAATTCCTCATCCATCTTAACAAAGGGAGTTACTTCCATATGCTTCACAGCCACACAAAGATTTATGGAGGCATTCTCAATCATTACTTTCTTAGCCTTATTGTGCATGTTGTCTATGTCACTCAACTTGGTTGGAACCGAGAAGGACTTGTCTCTAGACATGATTTTTCTAGAGCTAATAGCCTTCTTTGATATACTCATGGTTGGTTCATCAACATTTATCTCGTCTTCGAGGGGAATGGAATCTTTTGAAGCCACAGCCAAGTATGGCATACCTTTCTCTAGCACAGCTTTTTATGCCAATTTTAACATCAGACATGTCATCATCTTCATCGCCACCCTCATGGTTAGGCTTATGGTTTCCTTTTGATGCTTCATCATTCTTGGTGGATTTCACATCACTATCTTTGCTGGACTTTGGGTTAGGCCTCTACAGCAGCTTTCTTGTCTTTATCTTCACTAGCAGCTACTTGAATCCCAACCATATCATCCTCAACATTTGGCAAAGCAAGCAAGAACCAACTGTCCAACAAAGATCTTATTTTCTGAAGAAAAGTTGGAGACTTCTTTAATGCCATGACAATATCATCAGCTTCAAAAGAAGGTGATTCTTTGAACTTGCTCTATTATCATAAAAATGGCTACGCGAGAAATGTGATGGCTCCAACAATGGCAAAAATGCTTCATGGTTGTTAAAGAACAAAAAGAGGGCTGGAATGCATAATAATAGGAGTTTTTGGGATTAATCAAGCATCTTTTGAAAGTTGAGAGACTAAATTGTAAGAAGAAAGGTGCTTCCTTGGACCTAAATGAATGAATCTTAAGTTTTAGGATCTAAGTGCCCATTGTACGAAATCTAGAGGACTAAATCTACAATTTTACCATTGAAGAAATTGCAAAAAGAAGGTAGAAACCCGACATGGGTGTAGTGTCGATACATGACTCACAGTGTCGATACCATGTGTTCAGCGTCCAAAATTCAAGTTTTTTATTCTCTTCTTGTCTGCATCTACACAAAAGGCAAAAGTTTTAAGCTACGCTTACCTTCAACCAAGCCAACTATGCTATCAAGCAACGAAGGCTCATTTGCTTCACCAACAATGATCTTGCAATAGATTGCAGGCTTCGTCAGAGCTTTTTTCATATTCTTCGCCAGAGCCTCATCCATGTTCTTCATTAGAGCCTCCACATTCTTGCCCTCCTTTGCCTTGGATGAAACTTCATCATTACTAGGAACAAGAATGGAGTCCAGCCTTTTGCCAAAGGTTGGGGGCTACACATATAGCCCTTCGCCAGAGGTTGGGGGATGTGCATACAGCCCTTCGCCAAAGGCTAGGGGCTGCACATTCAAACAATGACTCACATATGATGGTTTTTTTAGTGAGGTCAACAACGATAGAAAGCTTATTTATTATGCAAGGAAAGCTCATTAGTGCCCACACTTGCCTTATCTTCATTTTCCTTGGGCATTTTAGCTTCATGAGGCATGGATGCTTTCACTTTGATTTGTTGGTTGGCCAACGAAGCACCAGACTTGTGAGCTTCACTCTTGGATGGCTTAGCCATACTCCTTTTATTGCCTGATGCTGGTTTCTTGGAAGAAATTACTTGGCTAATTTCACCTACAAATTGCACAAACAACATAAGTGCAAAATCTCTCTATTATATCCAGCCATGCCAAGACCTCAAATGAAAGAAGAATTGAGCCTTAAAGAAAAAATGGAGAAGTTCATTTACCTCCAGCCTCAACATCGCTAGCTTGTTGTCTTTGCTCTTCGCTAGTACCCTTGCTCTGGCCATGTTCATCTCTCCACATTCTAAGCATAGGCAATCACACAGTGTTTTTGCTTTATATAACTACAACGACATCAGCAATATAAGGCCTTACTACATATGGTTGTAGCAACATCAGTGGTATAAAGCTTCATGGAGTTCCTAATCAGAGCTATTTAAGAAATTGGGGGAATGGCATCACCATTGTTGGAACTCCAACGATGACGTGACTAAGGCTAACCTTCCAACCATATATCTATAATGTTCAGAGTCATCACTCGGCATCATCATCAACAATATTAAATTTCTTGGCTGGAGTCTTGCTCTAGCCATGCTTGATCCTATCCATATCAAAGCATCGTCATCAGCAATATCAGATTCCTTGGTTGGACTATTACTCTAGCCATGACCGATTCTATCCATGTTGGAGCATGATCATAGATCGTGTCAGATTCCTTGGCTGAAGTTTTACCCTGGCCATGCTCACTTTTATCTTTGTTAAAGCTTCATCAACAACACCAGATCTCTTGGCTGGAGTCTTGTTCTAGCTGTGTTTGAATCCAAATCTAATGAAGCTTTATCAGTAACATCAAATTTCTTGGCTGAAGTTTTACTCTAGTTGTGTTGAACTACTCACAACACATCTACTTCGACAAGAGGGTTCACATGACTTGTCTCTACAATAATGCTGTGTTAAATTTCTTACTGATGACCACAATGAAGTCAACATCGCCAAAAACAATGCTTAACATTATTCTCTTATATATTGTCGGAAGTGGCATTTACCCATTTCACTAGGAATGATATAGACATGTTCTACTTCAACAACATTTTCTTGCACATGGCCAGACACGGCTACATTATCTGCATAACATGGCTAAGCATTTTTTACGGTCATGTTCTCTACAGTAATATTTACTACTACATCTTTCTAGCGACATTTATCTCCGTGACATGGCTGAGCATTTTTTACGACCATGTTTACTATTGCATCTCTTTGGCTCCCAGCAATGGATAAAGAGCCTATTTTGCTACATGGCTCCCATCAAAGGACAACGAGCTAATCTATATAGCTCCCAGCGAGGGACAATGGGTTAAGCATCTATTTCTACATATCTTTGTCACTGGTTCCCATCAATGGACAACAGGCTGATTCTATTACATCTACACAACTCCCAGCGATGGACAAAGGGCCAAATTTACTACATATTTATCTCACTGGCTCCTGAAAATGGACAAAGAGTCAGCGCAACTTAGTATGATTAGCGTGAGGTTGGTAATAGTTGCAACCTTGCAATCGGATGGGATGGCTACCCTCCAACGATAAAAATTCATCAAGTAACGACCGATGATCCCTTGGTGGTCGCCCATGCATAGTGGTGCAGTGCTCGGAGGGAAACAACAACCAGGACCACCCTCTAATGTGTGGGTATGGCAAGAAGGGCCAGCGTTTATCAATGGTATCACACCTTGTCGTATAGGAGGCCATGGATGCGGTTGGCGTCCCCCTTCCATGGAGACAACTCCACCTCTCTTTATACATATCCATCATTATGGCGAAGTCTAGTTTGATGAGATTTACCGCTTCGCAACTTGGCGGATTAGT
>BPVZ01000156.1:534276-549994 GCA_020521535.1 Rubroshorea leprosula | reverse complement strand
CCACATAGTTCACGCTCCAACCATGGACAAAGCTAACCACTGTTGTCCCTTTGGCTATGGAAAGGCTATTCATGGCTGACCCTACAATACTTATACAACATTATACAACATGGCCAATGGTCATACACATTATCATTCTTCTATACAAAAGGACAAAATTACCGATCGTCGGTAATCCCGATTCATAACATATCTTTTCTACATTTTATGTGTTAGTAGGTATCTTCGACCAGCAATCTTTGGCTCAGGACAACGATATTGCAACATACATCCATATTACTCATTCTTCATTTTGGTGCAATGCCAAACATAGACAACAATGCTATGCAAGTGCTTCCCATGACAAATGGACAAAGAGGCACGACATGTATACTTACATCTTCTCCCTTGATGCATGAAGGAGGTCAGCAAAGCTGTCTGGCCAACTCAGCAATATTCAACGTGAAGGTCCATCTTTGTTGGAACACTTTATCTTGGTTAGAAGATCCATCTTTGCTGGAACACTTTATCTTGGACAGAGAGTCTTCTTTAACAATTGGGTCCATTATGAGTACGTCAACATATGTATGCTCATTTCATCTTTATCATCTTTCTATCATCTCTAGCAAAATGAGGGCTCTTGTTGGCCCTGACATACAATTATAACAAGGCTATGGAGAGTCTTCATCTTTACTTTATCTTTTAAACAAGTTATCCATCATTGTTGGTTCCCACATTCCTTGGATGGAAAGTTATTTCTTTACTTCAGATCATCATATTTTGCTTGGATGGAGCAATCTGCTACAAATTCAACAGCTTGCAACTTATTGTTGTGCCTCCATCATTGTTTAAGTCATTTATCTTCGCCAGACAACTTCTTAATGTCAAGTCACAAGAAAAGATGAAAAATTACAAATACTTCCTTGATGAGCATGGACATGGGAGGTTAAAAAAAATTTTGCATGGCTAAAGGATTATATTGCCAATATTACTTTCTAGCGAAGCTAATAAATGTTCATCTCCAACACTGCAACTTCAACCATTTGCTTAATTTTCATCAGATTGCTATCTTCCCCAAAATTAGCTCGACAATATTTTCCAACCATGAAGACACAAAACATGCATCTTATCTACAGCAACATGGCTATGAACAGTGTTTAATGCTTTCATTCCCCAGCAGAGGAAAATTCTTTACAAGCTCAACTAAGTTGCTAAGGGAGAGCATTACAACAATCACTTTTACTATTATTATCATCATCATTCTTGCAACATAAGGATGGGCCTATTCTCTAGCGAAGTCAACCTTCCAAGTTTGGCACAACTTTGCCACATTTCTTCAACTTGTTACATGATAAAAATATTGCTGGAAAGCATCGAACTCATCCAATATTTGGCAAAGTTTGAGCGTATTCAACTCCATCAACTACAAGCGCAAAGACTTGTTGTCACAACTCTCCCCGCTTGGTGGGCTAATGTTGTTGGATGATTTTTTTTAAAAGGTCAAACTTAGACTCAGGCCCAACAATATCTGATGCTATAATACATGGCTAAGCTTAGCAGTATCTGATGCTATAATATATGGCTAAACCCAACGCGGCATCTAATGATGTAGTACATGGCTGAATCACCAGAAATATATAAGGAAGTCTCTTTCCTTTATTATTTCCTTTTTTATTAAATTTTATCATTTTCATCAACTAATCTATGTAGGTCATCAATAAACCCATGAATCTAATCTCATGGGAATATTGGGAATAAATTATGGGAGTAGTGGCTTGGCAGGCATGGATGGGTGAACGTTGCCTATCTGGCGATGTTGCCCAACTTCGCTAGAAAGGGCTGGGTGGCGAAGATGTGGATGCTAAGCTTGGTCACAAAACCGTACTGTTTGATGGTAACTAGAAGCTTGGAATCCCATTCAAAACCAACTAAAGAGACTATTTTGGTCACCACCAACAATTTGCAGCCATATTTAATATAAAGGTGGCTGCACGGTGCTGAAAATTGCTGAAAAAGGTGGCTGCACAAGTTGGCAACTATTGAAAAAGGTTTGACTTTGTTGGGAAAATCTACCAAAATCTTGGACAAATGTTGGGAATCTTCTACTATCTCGGCCAGCCCTTGGAAATTTACCAAAAACTTGGCCAAACCTGATTTTGCCGACTGCACTCAATTATCCCCCCAAAAATGGAATTTCGTGTGGCTAGAGGCGTTACCAGAAATATTCAATTTCCAGTCCATCACCAGAACCAACGGAGCTTCACCAAAACCACTAGGCAATTCATGATGCCACCGCCAAAGAGCTGTCGGCCATGTCCCAAACCACCCAAAACGTGACAGCTCACCCAAGCCCACTTGGACACCTCTGACCCTTCAACCAAAAATTACAAAAATGCCACTAGCCATATATAATATCTTTCCTTCATTTTTCAACAAGAGAGAGACGTACAGAACAGACCAGATTTTCCACTTCCACTTTCTTCCTCACGAACCAAACTTCTATTTTTCCTCTGAAAACTTCTTCATTTTCAACCTTTCACTGTATACACCAAAATACCCAGAAATCACCATTTTTACTACATTTTTTGCGCTTCCAGCACTATAGAATATTTTCCAAACTTGCAAAACATCATGGCTAAGAGACAGAACATCATGGCTAGGAGACAAGATGTTGCAGCTTCAATTTCTGGGTTGTTTTCTTGAGTATCAGAGGATCAAGCTGAAGAGTTAACATCACAAACGGGATCAAGCCTTCCATTCACAAGCGCTCCATTCATAAGCCCTCCATTCATAAGCCCCCATAATGGTCATCCTTCCTTCTCCCATTATTACTTTCAAGTTTATTCCTTTTTTTCTTGTTGAAGCTTAAAGGAGACCATTGTGCCTTTTATCTACAACGTGAGGGTTGCTTATTATAAAATAGAAGTATTTGTCAAGGATAATAGAAGGCACATTCATTATCTTTGCTATTGTGCTACAAGATACTATCTAAAAATGTGCTTCTCAAGTTGTAATTTTTAACCCTTACATATTTTCTATCCTTGCTGCTCCTACAGCAATGTACATTTCATTTTCATTATTTTTAATAGTTGTGAAATCATTCTTGTTATCTTGGGAGCACCATCATCACTCCACTCTTTTTGGCTTGGCTAGGGACATTCTATTTTCGGTCTTTGTGAACTCTACTTTTGAACTTCGCCAAAGAAGCTCTATTTGCGAACTTTGCTAGAGAAGCACTTTGTTCCCAAACTTCGCCAGAGAGACTCTACTTCAGAACTTCACTAGAGAAACTCTATTTCCAGTCTTTGCTGGAGAAGCTCTATTTTCGGACTTCGCTGGGGAAACTTGCACCTTCAAGCTTCGTTGGAGAATTTGCTGCCGACCAACATCGCTACACATATTGGAACTCTATTGTCGCTACCAGCTTTCCCTCTCAGCGTGGCTAGAAAACTTACACCTTTAGACTTTGTTGGGGAATTTACTATTGATCAATATCATTGGGCAGAACGAGACAACTCGTGGCATGTAGCCTTTTGCACGTGAAACGGATGTCGCCAAAAGGACCCTCATCATCATTCGTGGGTCGCATCTTAGTCAGCCTCCACATTATCATCATTGCTGACTCATCAACCTACATCACCAATACACCCCTAACAAAATTTAGTGAGTCAAATATAATTGAACTTCTCCACAATGTGCTTTTTATTAAAAAGTTTATTGGATATTTATTTGAGATTTTAAAGGTATTTTAAGGAAATTTATTAAAAATTTACAAAATATAATATGATATTCATAATCTCCATTTTCTTTTCGTTTCTAAATGCATAATGTCCTAGCAATTAGAAAGTTGTTCATAATCGTTCTTGTATTACCATTTTGTTTGTAATTGTTTTTAAACCATATTCCTTAAGCCAAACTCGTTATTCATTACCAACAAAATAAAGGTGTAAGTAAGAAGCTTAACTGTTAGTTTTTAAGTTTTTTATAAGTTTTAAATAATGATGAGTGTTACCAAAACTAAAACCTTTTAAAGGTATTAACTACAGAAAAAATGTATAAAATGCAAATAAAATTTGACCTATTCATTATCATCCATCTACTTTAGAGTTTTTGTTCATTACCATTCTTCAATTGACAATGTTATCCTTCAATTGTTGGTAACCCTCAAACTTCTTACACCAAAAAAAAAAAAAATCAAACTTCAATTGAAAGTGTTTTATAATCGATATCGTATTGTAAAATACTTATCCTTAAATAAAAAGGCTCTCCTAATATTAAATGCCCTCCCTCATTTAAAGGTTCTTGTTTTATCGTTTACAATAATTTATTGTAAAACAATAGCCTCAACTTTAAGGAGTGCACTACTAAAATTCTCACTTTCAGCAACTACTTATCAGCAACATGAGTGTCTTTTGGTGATACAGATTTTCACCAACAAGGACTATGTTACTAAAAGCTATTCCCACCTAAAAGTGAGCTCCACTTTCAATAACAAGGGGTATGCTACTGAAAGTGAATTTCAGCAATAAGGGATATGTTGCTATAGTTTTCTGGTCACTATACAATGCATATTCTCACCTAAAAGTGAGCTCCACTTTCAATAACAAGGGGTATGCTATTGAAAGTGAATTTCAGCACTAAGGGATATGTTGCTATAGTTTTCTGGTCACTATACAATGCGTATTCCCACCTAAAAATGAGCTCTACTTTCGACAACATACCCCTTGTTGCTGCTGAAAGTGAATTTCACCAACAAGGGACATGTTGCAATTTTGAAGTCACTTGAAGTATTAGCAACATATACCATGTTGTTGATGTTATACATTACCAACAAAATTTGTGTTGCTATTATTATTATATTTTTAGCAACCAAAAATTAACAATAAGAAATATGTTGCTAATATTACTACTGTGATTGAGAATTGCCCAAAGCCATTATATATACACATTTCCATGTAAAGAAATAACTTTTATTGAGAAAGATTCAACTCTCATTTTCAATAGTTGACTCTTAAGCAAAAAATATATATTTTTTTTCTATAAAATATTTCTATAAACTCAAAAGTATGTCCACACTATTTTTTTAGACAAATTAGAGATTTGAATCATTTAAATAAAGAGTAAATAACGTAATTATATTAATTAGTATGTTAAGTGTTAAGTAACATTGAATAAAGTAACAAAAATCAACTAAGAAATTAAATTTTATAGATAAAAATAAATTTCTTTTAAGCATATGAATCAAACAATGGGTGGGAATGGTGGGAATGGTAAGTTGAATAATTAGCAATATGATATATGTCGATGATGAGTTAAGTCATTTGAAATTCAACCAAGTTTAGGAAACATGGAATATGTCGTTGATTGGGGGGGGGGGGACCTTTTAGAAACATGATATATGATGCTAAAGGCTTTATAATTACTCGCACCCCAACTGAGCTAAGCAATACTTTCATTTATCCTCTCATGCTCTCTTGTATGATATGCTTTCTACCTCCTCCATTTTTCAGCCTCTTTTTCTTTTTCTTTTTTCTTTTTTTTTTGCACAAATCCTCCATATCTCACTCATTTTTTATCTATTAATTATCTATCAAGTATCATTTATTTATTATCTTTTAATTATCATAAAATTCTCAAACATATATCAGTAATCAAATTAATTTTCATCACTTCTTCATTCTTTTGAGTCATATATTGTGATTTTATTGTATTTAATATTTTTATAAACATTAAGTGATTAAGCATGTTCCATTTTATTTGAAAGTTAATAAAACTATAAATAACTATATATATAATAATTATTAATTTTGATATTTTGTTGCTTTGTAGGTAAATTTCATTAAAGTAAAAAAAATTCAAGTTTGGTAAGCTCCTTACACTGACATTAATTGCCTTGAGATGTTATTTTAAATGTATTTAGCTAAAATTTAGATATAGATGGTTAAAATAAATACTAATTATACATTTGTAATTTTTTGGTATAATTTATTATATTATGAGTGAGATATCATGAAATTTATTAATTAGTGATTACAATTACAAAAAGTAAATTTTATAATTAAATAATACATTATTGTTAAATTTTATAATTATAGCATGAAATTAATTTAATTTAATTTTTTTTAAATGTTAATGTAACTGAGAAATATGTATTCATAATATTGGTAAAGAAAATTTATGAATTTATATATTTTTTCAAAGTAAAATAGTATTGTAATACCCCAAAATTTCGTGATATCTTAGCATTAAGTTAAGGACTAAATTGTGCAAAAATATTGTTTTGGGCTTAATAGCCAAAATGTCCAACTTGAGGGACTTAAAGAGGGAAGATTTTGGATAAGGATGGCTTATTTTTTTTCTTTCTTCCTTTCTTTCTTCAGCCACCCGATTCTGTTCTTTTTCTTCTTCTTTCCGTCCCTTGCAGCTCCCGAAGGCCCCCAACCAAGCCGACAGCCTCCCATGAAGAAAAACCGATAGGAAGCCTTAAATTCCTCCTTCTTTCTTGTCCAAGAACAAGATTTAGGAGCTTAGAAACCTCCCCCCCCGCAGAGAAAATTTTGGATCTGCCTTGCTCTGCTCCTCACCGTCGGCTGCTCTTGCTTTATGGGTCTGATTTGCTCCAGTTTCTGATTGCGTGAATTCCTGTCGGCAACTTCCCCAAATTGCAGCTCCGGTCTTGTTTGCTGGATTCTGGTATGTAGCAGCCCTTTAAGCCTAAAATTATCCAATTAGTTTGCTACCTTGTGATGTCTGAAAATCTGCAGTAATTAGGGGATAATTCCGGTAGCAATTAGAGCATTTTAAGTGTGTTTTGTTGCTTAATTCAAGTGGAATTTATGTGATTGAGTGTTAATTGACTGCTGTGACATTTTGGAGAACAATCCCGTGAAATTAGCTAGTGTTTTGGCCAATTTTTGGAAGTGCAGTTACTGTTTACGGATACTGTTCACACACTAATGGCCAACAATTAACGGGGATTTAAATGATTAGTTTGTGATATAAGAACAAATTTGGAGATGTTTTGTCATGTGGAGGTTGATAGGAATAACATCGTGATTAGGGGGTAGTCATGGTGATTTCAGTTTGAATTTGTGGGAGTGCGGTATTAATTCTTGGATATTTTGATTAGGTTCTTGATCGTTCTGTCAGTTTAGCACTGAGATCGAGTATTCGATTTTATGCGAGTGACATAAGTAAATTATGGTAATGCCCTTCGATTTTAAAAGCATGTTTTGACTTGTTTTTGAAATGGTGGTGGGACTAAACCCGTTTTACACAAGCATGACTGATTTGAAGTGAAATTTTTATGCTTTTCATTAAATTGAGCATGCCTACTTGAAATTTAATTGATTGTCCCGATGATCTGAAAGTGATTTGTGAATTATGGTTTTTCTTTTAACTTCTGCCTGTTTTGTCTCCGATGTGGTCATGTTATTAGTGTGCCTGCTAGTGGGAGGTTTATAAATGCTAGCACATGTCGACATGTTATTGATAGAATCGGTTTGTTTAACCCTGCTAGTGGGGGTTATACACCAACAAATAATGTGCCTGCCAGTGGGAGGTTTATAACACTGGCCGTGATCTATAAAGGAGACGTCTATTTTGCTCCCGTACTGTATCCATTTTTCGTGATTACACTTGTTGGCATGCTATAAGTTTAATTAAGGGCTATCCATATTTACTTACTGAGTTATCTCATAGTTTTTTCTTGTCCACCATTTCAGGAAGTGAAACCGAGGACGGGGAAACCACAGGAAGTGACGAGTTAGAAGGCTAGCCATTTCAAGATTGATATAGATTTTAGAAATAAACCATGATCTTGTAAGCTAGACTGTATTTGGAGATTTTATGATATCAGAGAAAATTTTATCTTCAGATTTTGGTGGTATCAGATTGTGGTATGATGAGTTCCGAGCCTTGTGCATTTGTGGGACCCTCTCATGAGTGCACGGCGTTTGCCACGTCCTTGGATTTGGGTTATGGGGCGTGACAAGTATAGCAACATGCCACTTGTCGATAAAACAATTCGAAAAAGGCATTTTTGAGCATCATTGATACGAAACATCTAGCTAATTGGTAGGGGGCGTGCATGCTTGTACTATTGACAGGATAATCAACAACAAGGGACTTGTCGTTGAAAGTAGGATGCTTTACTATTCACGTAATAATCAACAATAAGAGATATGTTTTTGAAAATGGGGTGGCCTTACTATTCAAGAAAGTATTAGCAACAAAGGACTTGTTGCTGAAAGTAGGATGATTTACTATTCACGTAATATTTAGCAACATGCAACAAGAGATATGTTGTTGAAAATGGGGTGGCCTTACTATTCATGAGAGTATTAGCAACAAACGACTTTGTTGCTAAAAGTGGGATGCTCTACTATTCACGTAATATTTAGCAACAAGAGATATGTTGCTAAAAATGGGGTAGGTTTCATAAGTTATCAACAAGGACTTGTTGTTGAAATGCGTACCAAAATTTCGGTGACTATTTTTAGCAACACGAGTCACGTCAGTGAAGCTCGACTTTCAACAACAAGTGGTATTTTGCTGAAAAGGTGCAAAATTCTGCTAGCCAGCTTTAATGACTTTTTTAGTAGCATCAGCCGCGTCGATGAAACCATACTTTCAACAATGAGGGGTATGTTGCCGAAAAGGGTGCTATGAATTAGCAAATCAGCAATGTGAAGCTTGTCGATAATGTATTACCAACCAAAGCTTCTCCAACAAAGACATTAGCGAGATGGTTCTTGTTGCCGAAGTACTTTCAGCAACATGGGGAGTACTTTCACCGACGTGCTACCATGTTGTTGAAAATTAGAGTTTTAGTAGTAGTGCTCTCATTTAAAGATTTTTATTTTACAATCCCCACTATAAAACAACTATTCAACATTAATAACTAATTTCTTTAAAAAGTAAAAAATACACTATAGTAGGAAAAAAACTAGAAGCAAAGCAAGTTCCCTTCTCCTTCTTGACTATAGCTACTTTCCTCCCATAATGTGAGCTTCCTGCTTCAGCTTGTCCTTCTCCCTTTGGCATATTTGCTTCTTCTTCTTTTCTGATTCCCTGTCTCTCTTATTCCTTTACCAATTATATCAGTCAATAAAAAAAATGAAAACAAAAGAAAGTAAAAAATTCGTGGGTTGGTGGCTAGTGCTATGGATTTTGGGCTTACGATTAGAGTTTCTTGTCGATTGGATTTGGCACAACAAATACACCAAGACTTTTCATAGCATTTGAGAACGGTTTTGGCTTTTAGGTTGGTGGTGGTGTCCTTTAATTTGGCTATTAAGCATGATTTGGGAATTGGGGTGGCTTGTGGATTGAGGGCTGGTGGGTGGTGGTGGTCATTGATTTTTTAATGAATTTAGTTGCAAGTTAGGTTTAGCTTTTAGGTTGCTGGTGGTTTTTGACTTTTCGGTGATTTTCAACTAGGCTTTACTCTTTGTTTGGATGTGTGGTACAAGTTGTTTGGATTATGAGGAACTTTAAATCATGGGGTTTGCTTGGATAGGTTTGAATTTTCATGTGCATAGCTTAGAGTAGGTGGGCCAAATGTTTTGGTTCTCTAAAAGGGGATCAATTCTTGGATTATTTTTGTGAAGATTGTGAGATCATTGGAATTTGGTTTTCTTGATTATGGATGGGTGTTGCTAGTAGTGGCTCTTCTACTTATTTGTTAGAAGTGGTTAGGGTGCTATAGTGAATTGAAGGGCTCTTGAATGAAGACCTTTGTACGATAAGTGGTGGATGGAGATAGTCACTTGTGGTTTTCCTTTTTTTTTTTTTTTTTTTTTTTGCTCTACCTTAGCTTTTAGTGTTACATGTACAATTATTTAGAGCTTATGGAGCTTATGTAGGGTAACTTTTTCTTTTGCCTATCAACATCTTACGACTATCATAATTCAATTTTAACTAGAGGTTGAGTAATAAAATTGGAAGCCAATGGACCATTTTTGCAAAAAGCATGAAACTAGAAGGGTTGAGAGATTGAATTGGCAAAATGATGTCATTTTGTTTGTGGGCTAAATTAAAAGTTAAGGCTTAGTTGAACCCTAGCTATTCACAATTCTTTAGTTTTGTTGCTCATGATCCTTTTTGCTCATTAGTTGATGTTTCTCCCATATCTTCTAAGAATCTTCAAATTCTTGTGCTATATCTCTAAATCTACTTTAAGGTTGGATAAGGTCCAGCATCAAGAGGAGATTTTCAGAGTTTGAAGTCAATCAGCCAAGTAATCAAGGTTTGCGAGACACAAGGAGTTTGGAATTGATTCAAATTGGGGAGTCCTAATCTTTAAAAGGTATGAATTTAGTCTTGAAAGAGGGAAGGTGTGTGAAAAACTAAGTCAATTTTAAGCTTTCACATTCTAAATAGGATTGGCTTATTATTTAAAATTTAGATTAGGATTTAGGAGCTTGAAAGGGTTGGGGATTCTATCTCCATCTGTATAAGTAGGGGGCTTGATTGCTTGAGAAAGGGCAGAGAAAAAAATTCAGAAAACTGAGAAGAAAATTGAGAGAAAAGCGGGTAGTCGTAGATAGAGGGAAAGGAAAAATTTAGAATCTAGTATTTGGAACTTCAAGAAAATAAAGTTTAAATTTTCTACTTTCTTATAGGTATGCATCTTTTGTAAAATTCTTGATTTAATTTCTGTGTTTTTATTTTGGGAAATCATTGAATTGTTGGTTTAAATTGACATAGTAAGAGTTTAAAGAAATCATGTATTTATTCTTTTGTTAGTTAGATTTTTTTCCCTATTGTTTAAGTTAATTGAATCTGTTTTTATCATTTTATTACAAAATTGAAAATACTCCAAAATTAAAGTATATAATAATATATTTATATAGAAGCTGTGGGGCATTTAATACCTTTCCCATGCTTAATTAACTCTTTCATTCTAGTCAATTTTTATGCAAATTTTGGTGATCTATTTCACCTCATTTTGAAAGAGAGCGACTCCATCTATTTTGGCATGTCTACAATAACATTGACTAGTATATAGGCTTTTCAATTAATGATTGACTCATTTGAATATGGTATATCTTTGAATGCTAGTGTTATAGGTAGTTGTTTCCTAACTTATAAGGCACTTTCATAGATGAAATTGATGTACTTTCTTTATTATCAATAAAATCTATAATTTTTATTTTTAAAAAAATAACTAGCATAGTGTAGGCCTCATCACCCTAAATTTCCATTTTCAAGAAATCATTTTAAGTAATTTGGTTAAACTATTGCATTTAAAATCTAATAAAAAGTTAATAGTAACTGTTAAATTCTAACTAATTTTTTAAAAATAAAAATTTGAAATGATAAATTATGTCAACATTTTTTTTGTATGACAATTTATTTCAACATAATAGTTTTAATGGAGAATTTACACCTTTTGCGATTGTAATTCTCGGTTCTAATCCTTGTCGCGTTCTCTATACAATCAAAGATTGTCAAAGCACTCAATGACTACCATTTCATTTTTGAAGATTTGAAATATGAGGGTTACCTTTCACCGAATTTGAAGTCTTATGACTCCACTCTTACCACTTTTGCCTTTGTTCCCCATATCTATGCCCAATGGCGAGACAGTTGCAAAGACAAAATGCCATAGGAAAGTCAATTAATGCTTTGGTAATCACTATGGTTGGTTGTGTTGTGTTGATCACAGCGGCTCATTGCCTTACAAAAACATCGCGAGATTAACAGTTCAGGCTCTTCTTTAGTAAAGAAATCTAATTAAATTTAATTTTAATATAATAATAAATACTAAATATGCAAAAAATATAAGTTGAAAACTCAAAATTACAACCTTATTAGACAGAACTTTAATTGTCTAAGACAATAAAAACTGCCACATCCCTATTACCCAACAGCCGAAGTTCCAAAAGCCCACCAAAAAAAGAAAAAGAAAAAACCAACTAAACCTAATGCACTCAAAAGGGTCGGTGGCTCATGAATTAGTCCAACTGTTCAAACTCGTCAATAGACATTTCCCCCACCTCTCCACTTTTCTTCATCATGACCACACTATGATCTGTATTCATCATCCGATGCTCGCCAGATTGATGGCGCTAGGAACCTGGTAGGCACCTGTAAGGATAGGTCCGAGGTGCTCAACCTCAAACATATGACAGTAATTCTTGTATAACCGAAGTGAAGGATAAATCCAAAACTTCCTGCTCAAATAGCTACATGACAGTGACAATAAGCATGCCCGCACTTGATTCCTTATGATAAGCTGCACAACAATTATGATAGACATCTTTACGTCTGAATATCTCTCAAATTTTCGTTCCTGAAATAACAGTCTGGAGAGACACGTCAGACTCCGAATATCTTGCTTAGCATGCCACGTGGGTTCCTCACTGAAGCCTATAAATACCCTTTAGGGGCCACGTCAAAAAGGTAATTGAAACCAACCCTAAGCTCATTTTATCTCCACTTTAAAGGTAACCCTGATTATTGCTGACTTAAGCATCGGAGTGTCTACCCTAAGGATCTACCTTGGGGCTTTGCAGGTCCATCTGGAGTGTAGACGCGGACTGAAGAAGGACTTCTGGTTTGACGCAATTACATTTGGTGCCGTCTATGGGAATCCGAACCGAAAGCTCTCTTGTTGCTCTCATCATGGTTAACACTCGATCAGTCCGAGCTGGAAACTCATCCCAGCCTCTTGGATGAGGTCAGGTCCCCAGCAACCTTCCACCTCATCTCCCACCTCCGATCCCAAATATGTTCCCTCCTGTTGATCATGCAAAAGGAGGAGATGAAAACCAACCACACAATTCAGCTCACAACTCAACTTCTATTGCCAACCAAGACGTAGTTGCAGCTTAGCTTGCAGTCATGCAACAACAGTTTGGTGTCTTTCAGCTAGTATTGGCTTAGCTTTTAGCGCGGAATAACCCTGGTGATCCCCTCATCAATTTACTTAATCCTGCTCCACAACCCCTAGCTCCACAACAAAACCCTAAACCAGCTCAGCATGCTTTTGCTCTTAGTGAATCTCAGGGCCGATCTCACATAGCACCATCTCTGCAACCCCTTCCTAATGATGTCACTCGACGTCTAGACAACTTAGAAAAGCTAGTAGCTGAACAGCAAGTTGCCCCACCTCCACACCATGCTACTGACTCCATACCACACCCTCTAAACACCAACATCACGTTGGTACCCTACCCTGCTGGCTTCAAAATACCCCAGCTTGAGACTTATGATGGGACGAAGGATCCCGATGATCACCTACATGCTTTCTACTCTTGTATGCAAGCTCAGAACGCCTCTGACGCGCTGATGTGCAAAATCTTTCCCTCTACTCTTCGAGGTAATGCTCAAACCTGGTATTATAGTCTACCTCCGAGGTCGATTAGCTCTTATACAAAAATGGCATTTGCTTTTGCCACAAAGTTTTCCAGTAGAAAGTTGATCAGTAAAACTACTTCTGAGCTGATGCGAGTTAAACAGAGGGACGAAGAGTCTTTGAAGAATTACATGAGCAAATTCAATGATGCCGTACTAGAGGTTAGCTCTTTCGACTAGCTCTTTCGACCAAGCTGTAGGAATTGCAGTTGTGATCTCAGGTCTTAACCATGAGAGATTCAGAGATAGTTTGCTTAAGCATCCTGCCACCACCTTTAGCAAGGTGAATGATAGGTCTCTGAAATTTATAACTGCTGATGAATATGCCTTGTCGCAGAGGCCAACTCCCTCTAAGAACCAAAACCCAGACTGGAGAGATGAGAATCCGAGCAGGAAACGGATAAGGACAGCACAGAACTGAGATCCGATGTTGACCTCCACACCGAGATTCGGAAGGCCAAACTCAGCACCTCCACAACAGTTTGCAGGTAAACCTCCAGTTACTTTGACTCTTTTTAACTTGCCGAGGTCACAGATTTTCATGCAGATTAAGAACAAGATGGATTTAAGGCATCTGGGTCTAATGAGAACTGTTGCTATTAGTTGAGATCATACTAAATATTGTGATTTTCATCAAGATCATGGTCATACAATAGAGCAATGCAACAGTCTGAGGTCCGAGCTGGAAAGTCTAGCTCAGAAAGGAATGTTGAATGAATACATCCAAAGAGTTGAACAGCCAAGATTTGTCAGAGAACAGGGACCACAGCCTCAAGGAACCCGTAATCCACCGAACAAACAAGGAATGGGACATTAACAAGCCCCACCTCCACTTCCACCACCAGCCAAAATTATACACATGATTAGAGGAGGATTGGAAGCAGGGGGGATGAGCTCCAAACAAAGAAAGTTATATGTCAGAGAGGTCAAGCATCAGAATCGAGCCCAGAAAAGAAAACTTGATGATGCTGACTGGAAAGATCAACCGATCACTTTTACACCTACTAATCTTGAAGGGGTGGTAACACCTCACAACGACCCTTTGGTCATCTCAGTAATGATCAACAATTGTCAAGTACAGCGTGTACTTGTTGATACTGGCAGTGCACTTGACATCATGTACTACCACTGTTTTGAGAGCCTAGGGCTCGACCTAGCTCTACTACAATGTTACGATGGTCCCATATATGGCTTCAACAATCAACTAGTTCCAATCGAAGGGATCCTAACCATGAACGTTGCATTTGGAAGTGGACGAACCTATGTGACTCCTTCAGTTCGGTTTCTGGTGGTTAAGATGCCTTCCTCTTTTAACGTTGTCATTGGCCGGCCCACATTAACAGAAATCTGAGCTGTGGTCTCTCAATCTCATCTCTGCATGAAATTTCCAACCCCCATGGGTATAGCAACATTCAGAGGCAATTAGGAAGTAACTAAACATTGTTATCTCACTTTGATCATGAGGCCATAGAAAGACAAAGACCAACTAGCAGAAAATCCTCCACAGGAAATCCATGACAATCGGCAAGTGATGGGAGTTGAAATCCTTGATAACCGACCTGAGGATGAAACCCGAGCTACTCTGGGTGAAGATGTTGAGGAAGTACAGATTGATGACAGAGATTCGAATAGGAAAACACAGATAGGAACTCGGCTCAATCCTGAGGAGAGAGCAAAGCTGATAACCTTTCTCTGAGCTAACAAAAATGTTTTTGCATGGACCTTAGTAGACATGCCGGGAATTCCCACCTCGGTATCTCAACACAAACTCAACAGTAATCCACTCAAAGAAACCAGTGGCCCAGAAGCGACGCCTCTTCGGGGGGAAAGGTTAAAGGTCATCAAAGAAGAAGTTGAAAAACTCTTACAAGCTGGCTTCGTTAGACGGGTCGATTACTGTTAAGGGGTCGCCAATCCTATGTTGGTAAAAAAAGCAAATGGCAAATGGCAAATGTGCATCGATTATACTAACCTCAACCAGGCATGTCCAAAAGACTGTTACCCAATGCCAAACATTGACAAGCTAGTTAAGGCAGTTTCTGGAAACGAGAGATTAAGTCTCTTGGATGCATACTCTAGCTATCACCAAGTCCCCATGGCTCTTGAAGACGAAGAGAAAACCTCATTCTATATTGGAGATGAAATCTATTGCTACGTGATGATGTCCTTCGGCCTAAAGAATGTAGGCGCCATTTACCAAAAGATGGTTACCATCGTATTCCGAGCTCAAATAGGCTGGAATCTGGAATTTATGTTCATGATATTGTGGTGAAAAGTTTGAAAGCTGAAGATCATTTAACTGACCTCGAGGAGACATTCAACAATCTCAGAAAGAATAGAATGAGGTTGAATCCAGCAAAATGCATCTTCGGTGTGG